>JAJNLL010000060.1:0-226759 GCA_023089105.1 Lasiodiplodia citricola | reverse complement strand
CCCCTCCTCCCCCACCACCCTCCAAAACCGCCGATACTCCCCACCCCCATCTCCCCGCACGACCTCGCCGCCCCTCCGATCAAACGCCTCCCACCACGTCTCCCCTACCACAAACTCCACAAACCCCAAGCGCCTCTCCGCCACCATCTCATCAACGACCCCCAGCCACGCAGCATCCAGCGCCGGCCCCGCGGCCACCTCCACGTACGCGGGAATGCGGCCACGCGGAGCGGGCCCGCCCGCCTTCCAGCGCGGGTTACGCACTTCCACGGCCAGTCGCAGCTCGCGCAGCGCCGGCAGCAGCAGCACGGTACGGCAGAGGCGCGCGTACGACGGGTGCGGGGGGTCGTTGGGCGAATAAGCGCGGACGTGTAGGCGGGAGAGCTGGGCGAAGCGGTGGGGGAGGAGGGTGGCGGCGAGGAGGGTGAGTTGGTTGGGCTCGCCAGGCTCAGGGCCGTGCTTTCTGGAATGAGGGGAAGTAAGGCTGCGGGGGAGCAGCGCGGAGAGGTTGCGGAGGTGGAAGGTGTTTGTTGAGTAGAGAATGTCGACGCTTTCGAGGTAGCTGTTGTGGGGGATGAGGAAACTGAGACGCTGATTCAGGGTGTCGTGTCGTGTATGTATATACTTACCCCTGTCGGCATACCAGTAGCCAATTGGCGTTAATGGTACAGTCTCTGGCTTGGCCGCTGCTACATTTGATCCCCCACCCGACGATGCATCCGTCGTCCCACCAGCAGCACTTCGGGTCCCGACAGCAGCCGCAACCCTGCGATATCCATCTCTCCCCGTTGCTCTGGTCCTTGCGGTAAATGATGCGCCCACCGGGGCCTAGCGACCCCCACCCAGCGTGCCCAAGCCTCCCAGGTTTCCGCGGATACTGGTAGCCCAGCTCCACGTGCACGATGCGGTTGCCGAAGAGGTGGCTGTAGATGAGCTGGCGGACCTCGAGCGGCAGCCGGCTGAAGAATGGCGAGTGCGTCTGCGGCTGCGCCGTTAGCCCGTTGTCCGGCGTAGGCGTGATGGGGCGCGGGCGCGGGCTCGGTAGCGTTGGGATGGCTTCGCAAGGTGGTGGTGAGTCGTCCTCCTCCTTCTTCTTCTGTTTGAGCCATTTCTGGAGCCAGCCTTCTAGACGGGGGTGCATTTTTTTTTCTCCCGCTTTCATTTGCTGCGAGTGAAGCACCGGTGAGAGCGCGAGCCGTTTCTCTGTTATATATATATGTCCAAAGTGGTGGGGGCCAAGTAGAGATCGCCGGTGCATGGTCTGAGGTGTCTAGCGGGCGGCTGCGCCTTCACCGTGCCACCCTTGCATAATACCCACGACATAACCAACACTGATAAACTTCATCGGGCAGTCGACCCCGGAGAGCCCCGGAATTTTACTTTTTAAAAATAGCATGGAGCCTTTTTCTGTACGAGCAACTAGTTAAGGAAGATACCTGGAGCCATTCTCCGACGGGCACATCTTCCAACATGTAGAAGAACGTATGGTCCATGTCACGGGCTATTAGTCAAGAACGTGACAGAAGCTTAACCGGATGCGCCACGGCAGCTAGTTAACAGCTAAGGTAAATGGTCGAATGAACTCGATATCAGTCCTCCATTCGCACTAGAGCTCCCGTTCTGTTGCATAGTGTTGTATCTGAAACCCCCACTGTAGTATAGTCATTGGGAGGTATAAAAAACCCCTTAGGTTGCCTCCTTCTCCTTTTTCATGCCATCTACGGCGTGCAATGAATACTCTTTCCTTTCATTACCTGTGTCAACAGAATTTCAGGGAATCGCACAAAGGCTGGTATTCAAGAACTCGTTTTGTCATTTCATTCAGATTGGAGCACATATCGTACACTGCCAACTACAACAAAACGGTACTGCATGGCAGGTTCTTACAGTGGAAGGGCATAAATTGTTCGAAGTGGAAGAAAGTATGGTGTATTGGAGAGTGCGGGATTCTGGAGGGTTTGGCGCAAAGAGACACCGACTCCCAAACCATTTGAAGGGTCTGCTCACGAAAGGGGAGGATCGTGACGAAGGCGTAGGGAGTATTTATGGCCGCTGCATCACGTATATGATGCTTGTTGAGAAACGTGGCGATTATTTTGAAAGACTTGCATCTTGGTTGGTTGATCCGACGCACTTGTCTTTTGTTTTATAGGTTCGAGATTCTACCGAGTCTGAGCCATGTAGGATAAGTTCATTTAGTACCAGCTGAATGGCAGGGAGCTTAGTGCATCAGAGCCTGACAGACGGTAGCATCAAGCAAGGCGATGAAGAGTAGCACAAATAGAAGGTATTCTTCCGTAAGAAGTTTACCGTTACCAATACCTTCTACGCCACACTAGTTAACGCAGGCCGTCTCAAGGGTAAAAGAGTACTAGAATAGCCCCAATTGTTAAGGTTTAATATAGCGTAGTTAGTTAATATACCAGTCCGTGGCATCCTCTACACATTCTAGTAGGCAAATATATAGCAGTAGATATGGCATTCGGATTTAAGTACAACTTTATAGTTTTTTCTTTCGTCATCTTGTGCCTTCAATCCCGCATTCTTTACATCGTGCACTTTGCTGAAATACGTTTGTTATACACCTCAAAACCAGTAGTAACTCTACGACTGCGTGAGCACTCATCTCACTGCTGTCCACATGATGAAAGCAAAAATAGAGACAGCTACAAGTTCCCGCCATAGGCCCCGCGTCCAGAGCAAAAGAAAACTTGCAAAAAGAAATTTTTCGGTGTTATGCGACGTGGACAAGATTCGAACTTGCGCGCCCGAAGGCATGAGATATCTACTCTACTCCTTTTCAGGAGCTTTCGAGTCTCACCTATTAACCACTCTAGCACCACGCCAGATGCTGGATGTTGATGACAAAGAATTTGAGCTTTTAGTTATATGTATTTTGAAACGGATGCCGTAAAAGAAAGGCCACGGGCGAGGATGGAGAGATTGAGTGGCGATGCACGTTTCTGCCACATCCGACGGCCCGATATTTCACTGCCACACAACACGACGCACAGACGAAAGTAATAGCTGAAATTAAGTACAGTACTTCTCGAGTCACTAAACTTTATTTCTACTAATAAAGTTCTCGCTTCTACTAATTGATCACTCCACAACTTGAAATTATACGCATGGACTTCTGAACGAATTTAAAGCCGCTTTATGCGAGATAGGATTAGTGCAGCATTGAAAGTACACTATAGAGACCTAAAGAGCATCCGAAAGTTCCTAGCGTTTTGCTGCTTTCATGCATCATTCGTCTTCCGAGCCTATAAAACTTCTCACAGGCTTGAAGTCTAAATTTTCGGGTTCGGCCCGAATTGGCATAGTGCTCTTGCAATACTAATAATACGGACCTCACGAGACATACGTTTCACACACAGGGAGACGTTTCACATTTCTACCATTCTCGTGTTGTGCGGGGTGGGATCGGACCGCACACGTGGTGGCGGGGACAGGGCCACACAGGGTGCCGGCTTGCGTGAGACAAACACGCCCTACGACGACCGAGCTTTTTTTTTTTTCTCTTCCGTGCCACGAGCCCTCGGAAAGCAACAACGTCCACACTTGCACTCAACATGTTCGGCATGAGATGAAGCAGTAGCAGAGAAGCAAAAAATTCTTGCTCTAAAATGATAACGACGAAGACATCATCTGGATATATAACCCGCAGCAAACCCCCGGCGCAGCGAAACGAAGGAAAAAAAAAAGTCCTTTTCGCAAACGGACACCACCGCCCCGCGCTCATTAGAAAAAGATGTCATTAACCAAGCCCAAACCCCATCCATCATCAACATCATCATAAAAAGAACCAATCCACGCTCCACCAATCAGCCAACAGCGACGTCGTCCTCTACGCGCTAGTCTCGCTGTCCACCGTCTCAACCTTGACGACGTTGGCGTTGTGGTCGAGGGCGACCTTGCGCTTCTGGAGGGAAGCCTTGGTGGGGTTCTTAGCGTGGAAGATGTCGTCGAGCTCCTCGAGGGTGCGGTTCTTGGTCTCGGGGATGAAGAAGTAGATGATGACGGCCTGGATGGCGTCCCAGATGACGAAGATGATGTACGTGTGCCAGCCGATGCGCTCCATGGAGACGGGCCAGGCGAACTGGTTGAGGAGCATGGCTGCGAGGATCATTAGTCAACAAGAAAGAGCTTGGGGGGATTCCAGGGAGAAGAAGAAAAAAAACATACCAGCATTAAGCGAAAAGCTCGAAAACGCCATACCCTTCGCACGCATCTCAAAGCTGAGCACCTCGACCGGGTACAGCGCCTGCAGCGGCGTGATGCCGAACGAGAAGACGGCGCCGAACAGGAAGATCATGGCGGTGGCGGCCTTGGAGGCCGAGGCGGCGATGCCAGTGGCCGGCAGCGCGTCGCCGTTGGCGTCGAGCACCTTGTGCGCGTCGTAGATGGACGTGGCGACCGTCATGCCGACCCACACGACCGAGCAGCCGATCATCGAGAACAGCAGCAGCGGACGGCGGCCCAGCTTGTCGACGAAGAGAGCGCCGCAGACGGCGATCAGGAACTGCTCGCACGAGTAGAAGAGGTTGATGTTGGCTTTGCTGATTTGCGTGTCGTAGCCGGCGGAGGTGAGGAGGGCGGACATGTAGTAGGAGAGGACAGCTAGCACGGGGGGTTAGCAGATGGGGGCTTAGGTGAGTGTGGAGGGAGGGGGAACTGACCATTACCAGCCCACTGGCCGAAGACGGAGATGGCAATGTTGCAGCTAATACGGTAGCGGGCGGCGCGCGTCTTGAACAGGGCGCGGTAGTCCCACCAGCGCTTGTCGGAGCCGTCCATCTCGAGGTACTCCTCGTACTCGCGCAGCTGCATGCTGACCCAGATGCTGTCGTCGTTGCCGTTGCCGTGGTACTTGGTCAGCACGCGGCGGCACTCGTCGCGCTTGCCGTGGACGTACAGCCAGCGCGGCGACTCGGGCAGGAACCAGACGAAGATGACGATGATGCCCGAGAAGAGGAGCTGCAGCCACACGGGGATGACCCAGGCGTGGTCGGCCGAGCTGTCCAGCGAGCCACGCACGGCGCCGGCCGCGAGGATGGAGCCGGTGAACCAGAAGGTGTTGTACAGGGCGGTGACGACTGCAAGAGTCAGCTGAATGTTGCAAAAACAGGAACAGGGATATCATTACCTCCGCGGTAGGCCGGGTGGGTGACCTCGACGACGAACATGGGGCCAGCAGCGGTGGCGATGGAGACACCAAAACCGAGGACGAAGCGGCCGGCCTCGAACTGGCCGATGCTGGCGGTGTAGTAGGTGGTGGCGTTGATGATGGTGCCGACAACGATGGTCACGGCGCCGATGAACATGCCGCCCTTGCGGCCGAAGGTGTCGATGGCCGGGCCGACGAAGGGCAGGGCGACAACGGAGCCGATCTGGTACATGGAGGTGACGATGCCGGCCCAGATGCCGTCCTCGCTGCCGCCGAAGAATTCCTTGAAGTCGTCGCTGGCCAGCAGGCCGTTCAGCAGCGAGCCGTCGTAGCCGTTCATGGTGGAGCAGCAGAAGCCGACCAAGCAGCAGCAGTACAGCACGATGCTGGGCCCGTTGAAGGGCTGCGGCGGCTCCTTGAGCAGCGCCTCGTTGTACGCCTCATTGCCGCTAATCTCCTTGACGGCGGCGACATTCGGCTTCTCGTCAATCTGGGTAGGGTCAGCATACGGTTGCAGTCTGGGTGAGGGGAGCAGGGCGCACCGAGAGCTCGCCGTGGACGGCGACGTCCTTGGAATCCATTGCTATGGGGGTTGTGGGTCTCGGATGGTCTGTCTAAGGGATCCTGGTCTGGGTTGCGGTGGGGGAATTGTGGAATATATGTACAGAGAAGTAGCATACATTTGCCAAGACGCGATGGTGGGCTGCAGGTCAGCTCAGTGGCGTGGGTTCTTAGACGTGACACTGGGGTCGCGCAAGGGTGCTGGGCCTGGACAGATGGTGAGACCAGGTCGGGTAAAGGGTGCACGCGCAGCAATCTAGCGAAGCGGTGCATGCGGCGCGTTACGGCAAGGGCCCGGCAGCGGTGCCTGGGCACTCGGCGGGCACCTAGTCGCAACCAACGCGGAGCGCCAGCGTCCGGCTCTCCCCACACGCTGAGTCTGGGGTCAGCCGTGCCTCATTCTGGGCCGCGGAGACCCATTGCCCGACTAACTCACAGCTCCGCGCTCGTGCCATCGCTCTGGTAAGCGCGCACGCAGCTCCAATCTTATCGAGTCAAGTGCAACGGAAGCTTGTGGCGCGCGGGAAGAAGGTCTGCGCGTCGCTAAGTCTCCCGAATCACGCAGCTCGTCCCCATGGGGAGCCAACTGACACATCGGTTTCTGCAGTCGAAGCGGACTAGAACAAAATCCTTCGCTACAATTTGCCGCCAACAAGCGATCAGCTTGAGCGGCACAGCAGACACCACACCACCACCTGCGGCTCTGACTTCTCCGCATCGTGCCTGACCCCTCGCTCTGATCAACGCCACACGAGTTCGGTGTTCAGTCAGCACACAGCATGAACCGCTTCCTCAAACCGCTGCTGCAAACGTTTCACCAAAAACACCTATATGCGCATCGTTCCCCTGCCCGGACATTTTGCTAAATTGCCCCATCCGTCCCGCTGGGTCCGACGTTTCTTCGTAGATTGTTAGAGAAAAAAGAGCGCAGGGCCGCTTATCCATGAAACACAAATCGCCCATCTTCTGCCAACAGCCCATCATGCACGAATCCTTCGCCTTTTGCCTAGAAAGCGGGCGTTTGCCGTTTTTTTCCACTTCTCGATTTCGCTTCTGCTAGTCCGCTTCAATCCTCAAATTAAAAATATCTCTCTGCCTCCTACAGGAGTGTCGGCCAGAAATCCCGACGGCACCACCCACCCGCAGCGCCCAGAAACGCCTCGTGCTCGGGTGCGGCGTCCGACCAGAAAGCTTTTCCTTCTCCCAACCAAGCCACCCCCCAGCCAACCCACTTCGTCTGCTGTCGAGTGGAAGGACAGCAAAAAAGGAGGCGTTTTCGCCCTAGTCCGGATACACATCCGGGACGAGCTGCGCCGCGATACGGATGAGTTGAAGAGCGAAAAAGGCACAGCGAAGAAAGATGGCGCGCTACGCCACGAGCCTCGACTTGCGTCCGAACATGCACGCCACGTGCCCGTGAGATTTTGCTCTGGTTCCTATTTTCTTTTTTTGCTTTTGTGTCGAATTGCACGCTCTCTCGTGTCGCCTATGCTGCCCGAGTTCCGGTGTGGCTTGATCTCTTCCCCTCGTTTCGTGTCACGCTTTCTGCACGCCGCAAGAGCGCGCGCTGTTCTATTTGCCGTCTGTTCGTCCTCGCTCCACCGGATGGAGTCTGTGGCTGGTGGCTTTTAAGTCTGCTCCTGTTCCTGTGCCTGTCATTCGTGTTTTTTTCCTGCTCTCCCGCTCGTACGAATGTGTTGGTCGACGACTCGAGACTGCTCACATGGCAAAAAATTGAGGCGTCGCGCTTTGGCTTGCTTCTCGTCTGTTCGGCATCCTTCAGTGACGTGCTGCGGGCGTGAGCAAAGCATGATCGTATGCTCTTTTCTTTCCCGCCCCCAATTTCTCATCACGGCCTTCGTCGAGACCGGCTGGCCGCCCTCAGATACGTGAGCGTCGATTGAATCCATCAATCTCTCCTTGACGCAGAGACCCAGCAGGGCTGTACCATCGATGCATCTGTGCAATGCAGACTGCCGGCATGCAAGGTACGAGAAGTGGATGTACTGCACTGATATCAATAGTTCGCCGGCGAGCCCCTGTAGAAGCCTTACAGTATGTAAGACCTTTCCCCGCTCCCGCTTTACGCCTCCGACGCGGTGTACCTGCCCGTGCCCTCATTTTTGCTCTTGGCCACGAGGACGTGTAACCAAGGGAAAAAGCAAACGAGACATCGATGGCAAAAGTCCGAGAGGGGTTTCCCAGTCGTGCAACGCGGAAGGGAAAAAAAGCACTTCGATGATGGAGCTAATTCTGATGGCACAGCATGCTATCGTACAGATAACACTCGAACAAACTGCTTCGAACTTCTTCCTCTCTCCACTCTCCTGCACTGACTTACAATGTTGAAGCGGCGGAAACTCAGATAGAACCATCCTCCATTGACCGTGCCACCAACCACCCATTAATCACGATCGTCCGCATTGCCACCCAGCTCGCCCTCAACCTCCACTCCGATGAGAACGCGTTCCGGCAAGCGGAGCAATGCCGCCGAGGGAGCCGAAAGCTCAAGGTAATGGACAACCGACAAGCGGTGAGACAAGGGAGAGGGCGGCAAACGCAGGTCTCACACGTCGTTACACCCGCACAACGCCTCCCCCGTCACCTCACCGCTTCTTGTGTCCCATTCGGCGTCGCCGGTTTTGGGAAAGGAGACTTAAGCCTATCATGCAACCAAACTACCGTCGAGATTCCTGTTGACCCACGGTTTAAGGGGGCGAAAGTGGGCCATCAGGTTTGTTTGCAAGGCTTGTGGATGCTCATCCTTCATATACCAGTGTCGATGTCTAGATGGGACAAAGTGGTTAAAGTGGCATGCAAACATGGGATTTGTCCTCAAGAGGGCTCTGGCAGGAGGGGGTCATGCAACGACTGAAGCTCTCCACACAATCCATCAGTTGGAGAAGCTGATGATGGTCGCTTCGTTTCTGCACACGAGCAATCATGGAAGGCTTAGAATATTTCCGCAGTAGCTACACCTCAAACAGAGCAAATTGCCATCTCCCGTGCAAGTTCGCTGATAAACCCACACGTCGCCTCCAGCATGTCTCACACACAGGCAAAACAAACATGATTCCACCAAATTACTCCCCCCACAACGCCCGCAAGCAATTCTGCTACCTCTCCTCCCCGCAACTCCCACAAGCAACATTACTACCTTCCCTCCCCGCTCCCATCCCATCCTACCCTATCCTACTCTATTCCCTCATCCCAACCACAGCCCCCCACCCCACCAACCCCCAAACCCTCTCCACAAACCACTCCTTCACATCCGCGCCGCCACCGCCACCGCCCTCCCGCTGCTGCTCCCTCTGCTCCTCCATCCTCCTCTTCAGCCCCGCCGGCACCACCACCTCCACCAACGCCTGCCGAACCGGCATCCCCAAACACTCACTCATCTCATCACTCCGCGCCCTCTCCTCATCCCCAAAAATCGCATGCGCGAGCGTCTGCTCCATCTTCTTCCGTGCCGGCAAGCTCAGTCCACCCCGCAGCGCTTCCAGCGACGGTCTGCCCGACGATTTTGGTGCGAAAGGCGCTGGTGGTGCAGCTGCAGCAGCTCTCGCGATACCCCCGCCGGTAGTCGGCCTACGCGAAGCGGCGGCGGCGGATCCAGATGCGGATGCAGCAGCAGGACCAGCGAAGCCCGAGAACGAGTACGACGATGATGAGGATGATGATGATGATGATGATAAGGGCGCGATGTGGCGCTGCGCCATAGCCATGCCGCGCTCGAGCAGCGATACGAGGAGCGGCAGCTCGATAGCCAGGGCGCGCGCCGCGATCTGTTTTTCTTTTTCCTTTTCCCTGTGCGCGGGCGGTGGCGAAATAGCTGCAGGTTCGTCCACGGGGGACGGGTCGACCCAGGCGTCGATGTCGCCGGCGACGGACGCGCACTTCTGGTGGCCGAAGGTGCAGAGGAAGATGCGGTCGCCCAGGCGGCGGAACAGGACAAAGAGGAAGCCTTCCACCAGCTCTTGCTGCTGAAGCTCGCTGCCGGCGGCTGAGGGCGCGCTGAGGATGTTGGAGAGGAAGTTGGATAGCAGCCGTGTTGCTAAGGGAGAGTCTTCCTGCTTCAAGGGGAAGAAATTCGTGCTGCCGCGCGTTGTCATCTGCCTTTTCGAGTTGTTGGCGAGGGTGAGTGCCGCCTCGTGAGCCGCTTGGGCGGATGAGACCTCCTTGAGAGTATCAAGCACGCGACTGAACATTTGGACGAAGCTGTAAATGACAGCTCCGCGTTCCTCTGCTGGGTTTGCTGCCGACTTTGCAGGATCCAGCAGCTTTTTGAAACCGAAGAAAAGAGACATGAAGATCCGGGCAGCAGCCTCGAAGGCTGAGGTCAGCTCGTTGTTGTATGTAGCTAGAACGGGCTCCGGGATGGGGATAGTAGAGTCACTCGGCCGCGATACCGCTCGCCCGAGGCGTTGGTGATACCGTTGGCAGGCGGAAGCCAGTAGTGGCGCTATACAGTCGGCAGCCTGGACAAGATGATACGCCAGTTGGCGATCTCCTCCAGTATGGCCTTTGTAGTGCTTGTGGGCCTGGTATAAATGCTGGACCAGCTTTGTTCCTTCTGTACTCCTGTTACTATTCCTCCAAAATAGCCATAGCATATGGAACCTTCCCTACCTTCATTTACGGCAGTCAGAGCATCCATGTTCTCGGGAAGTGTATCTTCAACATCCTCATCAGTAGTATCCGGGTCGTCATGCACAACCTTCCGCCGCTTTGTTGCTCGGGTCGATACTCCCGGTGGTGGCTCAGCCTTCCGTCTTTTTGTAGTTGGCGGAGCTCGAGTGGAATCCTTCTGCACAGAGCGAAGCTCAGACTTCAAACGCTCTATCTCTCTTTCTTGTTCGGTGACTTTAGTTTCAAGCTTCGTCAGAGCAGCATCCGCTTGGTGGAACCTCTGTACCCAGTAGCTAGCAGAATCGAAGTGTTTATCAAGACCTCCACTGGTTTCTGGCCCTCCACTAGTGTTGGGTTTGCGCTTCGATCGCACGTGCTCTCGGAGGTGCAGGATGTAGTCTGGAAGGGAGCTGCGTTATTCATTGGCTTTGCTTGAAGTGAGGCCTGGTACATTGGCATGAGACCTACCTTTGACACTGAGGTCCGGAGGCTTTGATTTAACAACAGCAATGGCGCAAGCGATATGAAGCTTTGAAGGCAACATTGACGCTTGCATGTTGTTCAGAATTCCCTGCCGAGCCACTGAGTGGGAGACTGATACGGCGAGCGGCCAGTGTGCAGGAATGGTTTCCCGGTAACCGCTTCTTGAGACCTCGGAATAATGTTGATGTGGGATCGCTTCATTCTGACCTCCCTTCAGGCTGTATTTTGTTTGGCGTGAGCCGGGTGTGCGCAGGGTTGGGCCGTGGGCTGAAGGGCAGGAAAGAGAACAAGCGAAGCTGGAAAGGAAGGAGCGATGGCAGAAAGTCAAGGCCGCTACCGCCCACCATACCCGCTTGATTAATCGGCCAGCGGACACTGGCGAATCCCATGAACTTCTGTGTGAGCTGACTTGTTTTCCTGCATGGCTGAGTACTGGACGTGCAGATTATACCTTAGAATCCAGCAGCGAAAGCGTGCTTGTAAGGCTTGAAGAAATGATTTAATATTTTAACCCTTCCACATCTGAACCCAACAGCCCACATGATGCGATCATACATATGTTACAGTCCTCATACCACGTACCCATAAAACACCTTACCTGTACCGAGCGCCGTCCTTCTTCTTGTATGGCAGCTTCTCCGGCTTCTTCTTCTTGAACTCGATGTCCGCACCCTCGACACCAGCCTTCTTCATCACCTCGTCCATGTTCTCATCCCACTCCGTCCTGAACATATTGATACCAATAGGCGTCAGGCGATGCGTGTCGATGAAGCTGCGCAGGATGAATCCATCCCTCGGAACATTCTCCTTGATCTTTGCAACATGCAGAGTCTTGCCCTTCTGCTGCTCGAGAACGAAAATAGAGTACCTATGGTAGGGGCTGCCCTTTTGAGCAAACGGCGGGAGCCAGGGAAGCACAACTTGAGAGTCTTCCGACAGCTTCGCAAGGCGGACCCAGGGTGTCGTAGGCGAAACCGGAATGTTTGCGGCGATGTAGTGGCAGCGGTAGTCGAAGCCGTCCTTCTCGACGTTCGGCACGTCCGAGTCGATGACCACAATCGTCACCATCCTCTCGCCCTTGTCGAACACTTGCACCTTCAGCGTGGCCGGAATCTCGCTAACCTTGGAAGCGACCATGGCTCCGGGCTGGACCTTGCTGTCTCCGAACAATATACTGACGTCGGCCTTCTGGTTGATAGCGGGAAGAACATCCGGAATGACGCTCATCTGGGTAATACGCTGTTCGACGAGCAAGTGCTTGTACGAGCGCCATTTCCTCTCGGCCAGCAGACGGTAGATGGGCTTGTTCATATCACCTATTCATTTCCCCCAGTCAGCACCTCTCTCTCCACCAATTGCCCTCTCCACGAGCATCATCTCACCTTGCCCATCCTCAAACTTCTTCTTGACGATCGGGTCATTGATATCAGCCTGAATCTTCAGGTCCTCCAGATGCTTCCGCATGCTCGCTAGCCGCACCTCCTTCGCGCGCTGGCCGCCCGACACGGCCGGGTCCTGCGCCTCGACGCGCGAGATGCGCGCCCGCTCCGCCTCGATCGCCGCAATCTTCTCCTCGCGGTCCGCCTTGAGGATCTTGCGCGCCTCCTGGAAGCATTGGTACGGCAGCTGCTCGAACGGGATGTTCGGCGACTGCACCAGCGCCGCGCGACGACGCCGCGAGCCCACCGGGTAGATGCCCGCCTTGATCAGCCGCTTCTCGTCGCGCCGCGTGATGACCGTGTTCGGGTCGAGCGTCGAGACGTCGGGGAGGGAGGATTTCGAGGACGAGGATTGTTCCGGCTTCTGGACCTGGGCTTCGTCGGCCGCGGCGCTGCTGCTGGTGAAGGTGCGGGCCTGCAGCGATGCGGGAGTCCGCGTGCAGCGGATGCACGCTTGCAGCGGGCGCGTGGCCTGCTTCGCGGCGGACATGATTGGGAGCGGCGGGGGGGCGGCAATTGGGTGTTGTTGGTGGTCGAGATGGAGAGCGGCCGATGGGATCAACGTCCCCGAGATTTTTAGACGGCGCTGGTTGGCCCGCCGCGGCGGCGGAGCAAGAAAGCTTCACCCAAGCTCCTCGCTCCTACCTACACGACTCCCCCACCTCACAACCAACTTCTTATTGATGCATTAAACGACGAATCAATTGATTTCGTCTCCAACCGTATCATACAGCCAAAACAACAAGAACGACAAAAAAGATGGCACACACACGGCACATCTCCACAACCACACAAGCTCTCTTCCGAGTCTTCGTCCAACCCACCATTGCAGCCGCACCCTCGACGCCCCGCGCCGCCTCCTCGCTCATCCGGCCCTCCACAGCCCCGACAGCAGGCGTCCTCTTCGCTCCAGCCTTCGCACCACACAACCAACGGCGTACGGCGATCAAGTACCGGGCGCCGGTGGAGCGCACGACGCCGTACGATGAGGAGATCGGTTCGCGATGGATCAACCTGGTCGACGCGGACGGCGTCTTCCACCCGCGGCAGAGCATCCGGAAGGTGCTCGACGACATGGACCGCGTCACGAACCACCTGGTGCAGGTCGTGCCGGCGCAGGAGGGCGCCGAGTTCCCGTTCCCCGTGTGCAAGGTCGTGGCCAAGAACGTGCTGCGCGAGCAGGAGCGCCAGAAGGAGAAGCAGCGCGCCAAGAAGACGCCTGATGAGTTGGGCAAGACGCTCGAGCTCAACTGGGCCGCCAGCCCGAACGACCTGCAGCACTGGTTGAAGCGGTTGAAGGAGTTTTTGCAGGAGGGGAGGAGGGTCGAGGTCATACTGGGACCGAAGAAGAGGGGCAGGAAGGCGACGCCTGAGGAGATTGAGAACGTGCTGCAGAGCGTCAAGGACACGGTGGCGGAAGTTCCGGGCGCGAAGGAAAGGATCGAGCCGGAGGGTGAGGTTGGAGGCATCCTGACGTTGTCCTACGACGGTCCGAAACAGCCCAAGGAAGAAAAGAAGAAGGAAGCATCAGCGGAGGAGGCAACCGAGGGACAAGACAAGCCCAAGGTCTCGAGGTGGAAGATCAAGGAGGAGGAGAGGAGGAAGCAGGCTGAAGCCGAGAAAAAGCAGGCTGAAGCTGAGAGAATAAAGAAGATCCAAAACCAAATGCACACGCAAAGGCAAAGGCCTGAAAGGCAGAGGTCTGAAAGGCAAAGATCTGAATGGGAAAGGCCTGCTAGACCTGAGAGAAGGACGTTCGGTGGTGGTATGGGTGATCTTTCTAGGTTCAGGGTTGGTGGCAGGTAGATTTACTGCAATCTATAAAAAAAAATACCCGCTAGACATGACAGTTTATGTAAGAAGTAGCCAGCTTCAAGTATTGAAGCGATCAAATGTAGAATACATCCCCTCGACTCTCTTTCAGGACGCCTACCATCAATCATTTTGTACTTGATAATTTCAATTGGAGCATCTGATACCTCACAAGTCAGTTGCAAGATTTGCCAGTAGAAACCTTGACTCCAATTCAGGTGCATCAATAGCGTGACTTTAAGTGTTGGCCTGAACGCAAAGTATTGAATAGAAAGAGCTTGGATAATGAAGACCTACAACGCCTTCCGGATTCACACGTTGTGCACCAGGTAACATTGCCATATGCTCCTTCTACTATAATTAGTCAGGGTAATCAATTAGATCTCTTTATAACACAAAATGAGAATTCCCATTGAGTACAGCCCAGCAAAATAAATGCGCCCATGTTTTACATCAAGTATTTTCATAATATCAACTGATAGCTTACAAGGAGGAAACCCCGCCTATGCCTGCGCAACAGCAACCTTTGGCCTCTGAAGGTCGTGCTGGTGGGTCTCCAGAAGAGAATCCAACGCGCTCTTCTCCACAATCAGCCTGCCGAACTGCAACGCATCCTTGACATCGACATCGTGCCACGTCTTGACCTCTCCATGCTGACCCGCATCCTCCATCGCAGCCCACAGGTTCTCCCTCGGCTTCGTCGTGATGACCAAGCTCCTCCCATTCCTGTTACCCCAGCCATTCGCCTCAAACACATCACCCAGATACAGGGGGCTCGCGTTCTCCAACTCCGCCCCATCCTCCACAACGACCAATTCACCACGACGGTAGCGATACGACAGCGCGGTGCGGTAAGCGAGGTCGTAAATCTTGCGCGGCAGGCCGGTCGCGAAGTCGCGCGGGTGCGGACCGAACGCAACACCACCACCACGCAGCATCGGGCTCTTCTTGTCGCCCAGACGCGCGCGGCCGGTACCCTTCTGCGGCCGGATCTTGCGGCCGCTGCCGTGCACCTCGGACCGCCACTTGGTCGACGCCGTGCCCTGGCGCGTCTTGTCGCCCTCGTACACGACTGCCCGGTGCAGCAGGTCGCGCCGCAGCGGCACCAGCAGGTGCGACGACGGGTACGCGAGGAAGCGCAGCGGCTCCATCGTCGGGAAGCGGTAGACGGTCGTCGGCGCGGTGGGGGCGCGGATGTGCTCGGGGATCGGCGGCGAGTAGAGCTTGGGGTTTGCGATAGGGATGGTAGTGGTAGTCGTGAGGGTCGAGGGGGCGGCAGGGGCGGGGGCCGTGGTGGATGAGGCTGACAGCGGGGCTTCCGTTGCCATTGAGCGCGTTATCGAGGGCGTGGACTGCGGTGGTGACGGTCAGCTGTGCGGTCTTTGCGGGGAGCTGGATCGATGGTGTTGGCGGCGTACAGCATTGCGGAAGCCCTGCAGGGTTTTCCGAGTAGTGGAATTGACGAGACCCCTCAGGGGCCTTGCTGCCCCTCTGCTTGCCATGACGGGAATGCGGCTCTGGAGTTGCGGTGCCGGTGGTGTTGCAGACGGCGCG
Organism: Lasiodiplodia citricola; assembly: GCA_023089105.1. Taxonomy (NCBI): domain Eukaryota; kingdom Fungi; phylum Ascomycota; class Dothideomycetes; order Botryosphaeriales; family Botryosphaeriaceae; genus Lasiodiplodia; species Lasiodiplodia citricola. The sequence continues at coordinate 211,111 of JAJNLL010000060.1, read as the reverse complement.
GAGGTACTTGGGAAATCTTCCCGCTGGGGTTTGGTCCGTGCGCACATTTCGAGTTTGCTGATGCAACTGCGAATTCAACCTTTCCCCGCCACTAAACCTGTACTTGCCCCAAGGCTGCCGTCAATTTTTTCAGTCTGCGAAATAATCTTCGTCTTTAGGCGCGTCTTCCAAAACCTTCACTTTTCGCCCATATTTTTTCACAGGCACAAATCCGCCGCACCGCAAGTGAGTTCCGTCATAACTGAGGCGCAGACGACGCGCCGACGCGATGAAGCCTGCTAACGTTACTCCCTCGACGCACAGAAATGAACAGCTCGGAGGAAATCGACCTCTACGGTGAGACTCGAGAAATATTCATATTCAACACCACCAACTAACAAAATAAAGAGGTCCTTGGCGTTGAGCGCAGCGCAACCAAAGCCGAAATCAAGAAAGCCTACCACAAGGTACGGAACGACGAGCAACCTTCTCTCCGCCGATGAAACAGCCTCCAACTAAACTTTCCCACACAGGCCGCATTATCCTCGCACCCCGACAAGGTCGCCCCGGATGAGCGCGAGGAAGCCGAAGTCCGCTTCAAGGCCGTCTCGCAAGCCTACGAGATCCTGTTCGACGACGAGAAGCGCGAGGTCTACGACACGCATGGCATGTCGGCCTTCGACGGCAGCCGACCCGGTCCGGGCGGCATGGGCGGCGACGTCGATCTGGACGACCTGCTGTCGCAGATGTTCGGCATGGGCGGAGGCATGGGCGGCATGGGCGGCATGCCCGGGATGGGAGGAATGGGCGGCGCTGGCGGTCCGCGTCGGGGGCCGCGCCGGGGCAAGGACGAGGTGCAGGAGTACGAGGTCTCGCTGGAGGAGCTGTACAAGGGCAAGACGACGCGGTTCGCCAGTACCAAGAACGTCATCTGCGAGACATGCAAGGGCTCCGGCGGCAAGGACAAGGCGAAGCCGCACGACTGCTCCGTGTGTGGTGGTCAAGGTTTGTTTTTGATATTTCTAAGGGTGATTTTTGACTTACACGTTTTCCAGGCTCGACACTTCGCATTCAGACCATCGGTGGCATGCTGAGCCAAGTCACGACCCAGTGCGCCAACTGCAGCGGAACCGGCAAGGTGTTCAAGGACAAGGAAAAGTGCAAGAAGTGCAAGGGCAAGCGGGTCGTCGAGAAGCGCAAGATCCTCGAGCTCTACATCCCCCGCGGCGCCCGCGAGGGCGAGCGCATCGTCCTCGCCGGCGAGGCCGACCAGCAGCCCGACCAGGAGCCCGGCGACATCGTCTTCGAGCTCGTCGAGAAAGAGCACCCCGTCTTCCGTCGCGCCGGCGCCGACCTGGCCGCCGACCTGCACGTCACCCTCGCCGAGGCCCTGACCGGCTTCCACCGCGTCGTCCTGACCCATCTGGACGGCCACGGCATCTCCCTTAACGTCAAGCAGCCCCAGGGCAAGATCCTTCGGCCCGGTGAGGTGCTCAAGGTCCCTGGCAAGGGTATGCCGGTCAAGAAGAGCGACGCTCACGGTGATCTGTACCTCGTCGTGCACATCAAGTTCCCCGAGGACGGCTACATCCAGGATGAGGCCGCGCTCAAGAAGATCAGGGAGCTGCTTCCCGGCGCCGAGCCGGAGATTAAGGCTGAGGAGGTCGAGGACGTCGACTTCGAGGCTGATGCCGATCTGGACAACTTCGGAGCCAACTCGGACGACCCGCGTGCCGCCAACGCATGGGAAGATGACGAAGACGACATGGAGGGTGGCCCTCAGTGCGCCACGCAGTAAGTGCTTGTTATCAAAGCGTAGCCGCGAATCACTCTTCTAGAAATGTGCGGGGATGCGGGGAGGGTAAAAGTTGCATTGCAGAGGCGTTGGCGGTTTTGGACAGATTAGATTTCCTGGGTTGGACGGTTTTAAAACGGCTTGGTGATGACGACTGCCCGGAGATTGGGCTACAGAGAGGTATTTTGTTCAGAGATCGGAGTTGTTGATTCTCTACCCTCAATATTTTATATAGCACATGGCTTGGCATGGAATCTCCGTTCATAACACCAGGCTGAGAATTCTGATGGTCTCGAGATCGATAGATCATGTATTAATGGGAGCTTTCTCTGAGGAACACCGAGATCAAATTATAGCAATTGCCGTAAGAACGTGATCTAGACTGTTATGAAGTGAAGACGGAAGCAAAAACTTCATCACAGGTTTTCCCCAAAGTAGTGCACTTCTACTACTCTACTCATTATCTTATTGCTGTTAAGTTTGAGAGGTTGTTAGAACAATGAAGTGCTTCAGGGAGCACAAATCCCTGGATAATAGATCGCTCTTCATCAAGTCATAAACATCATGATATCATCCCAACGCCCACACCCCCATCCCACACCCACCAGATCCCAACCACACCCCTCACCGCCAATTCGACTGCGTATTCATCCTCTCCGCCTCCTCCCGCTTATACTTCATCCACCGATCCACCAACTCCTTATTCTCGCGCTCCAACTCCTCGCTCCTCTGCTCCGCCATATTCAGCTGCAGATTCACGCTCACCAACTCGTCCTGCACGTCCTCGACCAGCCGCGCCTTCCCCTTGATCTCGCTCTCCCGGTCCCGCAGCTTGCGCTCCAGCGCCGCCACGCGCGCCCGCGCCTCCGCTAAGCCCTTCTCGTCGCGCGCTGCGCGCGTTTTCAGCGCGGTGAGGGCTTCGGTTGCGGACGCGAGTTGTGTGGAGAGGCTGGCGCGTGAGGTTTGCGTGGCGGCGAGGTCGGCGCGGAGGCGGGAGAGAGCGTCGGTGGAGGGGGGGTCTGGGTCCGTGGTGGAGGCGGGGCTGGAGCGGCCGAAGCGGGAGGGGCTGGGTTTGTTGGCGCTTTTGGTTGTTGCTGGGGAGGAGGCGACGGCTGGGGAGGGTGGTGGGGGTGCGGAGAGGCGCTCGGCTTCGAGGCGGGCGGTGCGGTCGGCGAGCTTGGTGTCTGGGGGCAGCAGGAAGGTGTTAGAAAAAGAGGAGTTCCGTTCGAGGGGTGGTGGATGGAGGTAGAAGCTGTGTGAGACGTACAAGCGTTGATGTGGGCCTCTTGCGCTTTCTCGCGGAGGTCGCGGGCACGCAGGGCGGTGGAGTAGTCGGACAGCCAGGCAGGCGACGTCATGGTGGATGGTGGTGGTGGTGGTGCTGTTTGAGAGCGGGCGCGAGGAGGAGGGTGCAGCGGCGGGTGCGGCGCGGCATGAATGGTTTGCGGAGAAACTGCTGGGTTCAGTTACAGCAGACAGCAGTGTACCTAAGGTGATGGTCGTGACGCGGTGGGGTTGGATGCGCGCGTGCAAGCTCCAGGGATCGCGTCTCCCGGAGCTTTCCCGAGCTCTGCTTAACGGCCAAAGTATTCCTCTCAAGCTTCACCCGTTTTCTCTGTCGACTGTACTTTGCGAACGCGCGCAAGCCATGTCGCTGTTGCTGTCACTGGCGACGCGACGTGCCAATTTCGTTTGCACGTCGCGCTGCCTGCGATTGTCGCGTGCCGCTGTCAGACAGAAGTCGGACCACGCAACGCCGCAGAAGCCGCAGAAACCGCCGAAGAAGACGGAGCTGCCAGACGGGCCCGCCAGAACACGATTCGCCCCTTCGCCCACCGGATACTTGCATTTGGGCTCCCTACGCACGGCGCTTTTCAACTACCTCCTCGCCAAGCGCACCGGTGGCCAATTCTTGCTGAGAATAGAGGATACAGACCAGGTCCGTTGAAGCTAGGCGCAATCGTCCCCGAGAGAGCAATTGGCTTACAGAAGAAGAAAAGAACTGTTCCAGATGCTGAGGCACGGCTGCTAGAAGACCTGAGGTGGGCGGGGTTGGAATGGGACGAGGGTGAGTGTTGTGGCCTGCCTGCATGTACAAGGCAAGATACTCACAGCCATAGGTCCTGAGGTCGGCGGTCCGTACGGGCCTTACCGGCAATCAGAACGGACGGCACTCTATCAAGAGCATGCGAGCAAGTTGCTCGAAACCGGCCATGCCTACCGCTGTTTCTGTACCGCGGAGAGACTCAACGACCTCGCCCAACAGCGCGCCCAATTGGGACTACCGACAGACTATGACCGTAAATGCGCGCATATACCTAAGGAAGAGGCAGATGACAGGGCTGCCAAAGGTGAAGCTCACGTCGTCCGGCTCCTTGTTCCCGACGCATACCCGGCCTTCTTCGATCACGTCTACGGCATGGTTGGAAAGGGTGTCAAGCCAGCAACCAAGAAGGTCGACGATGCATACGATGACCCTATTCTTTTGAAGTCTGACGGCCTGCCTACATACCACTTGGCCAACGTGGTAGATGATCATCATATGAAGATCACGCACGTCATCCGAGGCACCGAATGGCTACCTTCTACCCCGAGACATGTGGCCATGTATCAGGCTTTTGGCTGGGAACCGCCATCTTTTGCTCATGTTGGTTTGCTTGTCGACAAGGACGGCAATAAGCTGAGCAAGCGGAACATGGACATTGACATTGCGGCCTACCGGAAACAGGGTTTCCTGCCCGAGGCCGTGAACAATTTCGTTGTCCTGCAGGGCTGGTCTCACAGGGGCAGGAAGGATGCGATGTCTATGCAGGAATTGATCGATACGGTTGGTGGTCTTTCTTCCACCGTTTCATTTCCAGACTGACTCTGTATGCAGTTCACCATCAAATTCACGAGGGGAAACACCACCGTCTCGGAGGGAAAGCTGAATTTCCTGCAGCACGAGCACGCACTTCGACGCCTTGTCCCCGGCGACCCTGTCTTCGACGAGACAGTGAACACGCTGGTCGCCATGCTCGTAAGGGGGGAGCCCATCTCGTTCAGCGAACGCATCCTCAACGGCAGATCGCTATATGACTACGTTGTCTCCGTGCTCCGGATCGACTCCAAGAACTACACGAACCCCTCCGACTTTCTCATTGAGCATGACTACCTCTTTACCGATTTTACTCCTCAAAATAGGTGTCCGGAATCTGAAAGGGATCTGATGCAGCGAGTATTCAAGACAGCGTTCGCCCCGGAGAAGTGGACTTCACACACCGTGTTGGAATGCGTTACTGAGGCAGCGGATATGATCGTAGATGCACGGCTGAAGGCAGCAAAAGACTCGACCGAGGCGGATGTTCAGGTAGAAAAGAAGGTGAAGGGAGAAGTGTACAAGCATCTCAGGATGGCGTTGGCGGATGGGAAGCATGGCCCCGATATTACAGCAATGATGAAGCTGCTCGGAAGAGAAGAGTCTTTGTCTAGGATGAAGAAGTATGTCTCTGCATAGTCACTGCAGATCGAGAAACATATGGCCATCCCTGCATAGATGGCTTGCGCTGTACTCCTAGCTTACGGGGGAAATAATCGAATTCGCTCTCGACTCTGCCAGTCTTGGAAAGGTCAACCCGAAAAGGCATCAATACCGCCCTGGATAGCATCATGTATGTCCTTCACTATCCTTACCCCTTGTGCAGTCAGGGTTTCATTTGCCGTGTACGCTTTTGCCATCAACGCAGCACTGAAGGTATCATGATCGTTCAGCAGCAGCTTCAGACTGTCGATCACAACGCCACTCATCCCCGACGCCTCGAATTGATCCTTTTTACCCTCGAGCGTCTGCACCGCTGACGGAATCGACACGCCAACCGTGTCTTCGGTGTGCTGGAAGATGCGGCTAGTGCTGGGCTCGTCAATGGCGGGCGAGAGCTTGGCATCGGTATAGCCCTTCCGGTTGGCAATGTGGACGGCGCCGACGGTGACAAGGACCGGGGTCCCTTCAATGAGAGCTGTGACGATGTTCCCTCCCTCGTAGTTTTGCGTCGCCTGCTGGTTGGCCAAGACGCCGTTGTGGATGTTCGTGATGTCCTGGATCAATGTGTCGGCAGTGACGGCGCGCTTGGCGAGGGTCGAAGCGGCAGAGGCGGCGGTTGCAGCGGCGAGAACGAGGGTTGGCAGGAAGCGCATGTTTGATGGTTTCAATAATTTCCTAATCTCGGTTCGTGGGGTCGAGGTATTGGCAGGGTCCTCAAAAAGAAACAACAGCACCACTTTAGTTATCAATTCTTGCTCGACCAGAACGCCAGCCTCGGCATTTCTGGGGGATCGGCATGAGCAGATCCAGATCCAATATCGTTGCGGGGTCTCTTGGATGGAGCTAAGAATTAGATCCACTTAGTACAACAGGGCGGCTGAAAAAGTTGAATCTGGCTGGACTCGAGGGCTTTCGTCCTAGCATTTAGAGCAACTTCGCTTGCGTTCACGAGCTTAGGGTGCGACCTTTCACGTCGATGTCCAGGTGACCAATGTTTGCGCTCCTAATGAGCTAACCGCACGCAGCCGAGATTGAATTATCGTCGCCAGCGTCTCTAGACGAAGAGGAGACTATGAATTGGTTTTCGCCAGCGGACCGATAGCGGAGGTGGATGACGAGATGCGACAATACTTGGTCTGGACGAAAAAGGCAATCGGATCGAGTCAGGCCCAAGCGCCACAAATGACTCGGGACGTGGGCTCATCGAAGGTTCCGTGCTCGGATTTTCTTGGACGTTTGGACGGCCACATGTCTATCGCGGCGAGAGGACCACCTCTTGAACCCTCCTTCGTACCCGCTGAAACTCCAAGCAAGTGCCATGCGCTATATGATTGTCTGTATACGCCCTCGTACACAGTAGAAAGCTCCGGGAAGTCGTCAGCCACGGTGGGTGGGGACCAATCGGCCCCTAGACGCGGGTTCGGGTCAATTTTAAACTCGCCTACCGTGGACGCGGTCGCCTGCGCTCCAGGGCAACGATCAACAACAACTTCATCGAACGACGACGGGCAACGCGGGATTTTCGGTGGTTGCTGTCGCGGAAGCCTAGATGCAGCCGTGCGGGCCGGCAAGCAATCGCGATTACATCAAAGCTGCTGATCTGGCGCGCCGGTGAACGCGGTGAAAGGGTGGGAGGGATGTTCTCCTGATCCGCACGCCCGCGCACACGGTGCTCCTTAAGGCGGGCGTGCACCTTCTTGTCCATAGCGCCCACCAAGGCCCCTCTCTTCTCTCCTTCTTCACCGTATTGTTGCGTGCTGTAGGACTCGCTGGCAAGTCAAAGAAGGCCAGAGCCCCTCTCTTTGTTTTTCCCCTTCTTTTCCCCCCGTTTGCGCTTCATCTCCCCCACCAGCTCTCCCTCCTCCCTTCTCATTTCCCGCCGACGCAAATCATTCTTGTGTTGCTTTCCCCAGACGTTTCAATCTGGGGATTGTATCGATAGCGTCGGAGATCTGCAACTCGAGGCTCTTTTGCATGTTTTGGTGACCTCGTGCTTGTTGCGCCATCCTTCGCGTCCGTCCCCCTTATTTCAGCGTGAAGCAAAAAGAACCAATCATGAAGACTGCAACCGTTCTACTTCTGGCTCTCTCCATCGCGAGCAGCGCATCAGGCGCCGCCGTCATCAATCCCAGCGCTAATACTCGTAAGTAAAGCCCAAATTACCATTTTCTATCCCTGAGTCGAAAACCTCAAAAAAAAAAAAAAAAAAAAAAAGAGGGAATTGGAAGAAGAGAAACAGTCTCCTCCACACTCTTTGAAACCCCCACGCAAACCCAGTCCAACACCTCTCAAAAAAAAAAAAAAAAAACCACTCACATAATCCACCAGGCCGCATCGGACCCGGCGACGACACCAACGACAACTACCCCCGCTCCCCCATCCCCGCCGCTGCCGCCGCTGCTCCCCCCATCTCCTCCGCCTCTTCTTCGCCCATCATATACAACAACACCGCCTCCCGCCGCCCCACCCTCGACGGCCGCCCCGTAGGTGGCCCCGGCAGCGCCTCCATCAAAGCCGCCAGCCGCCGCCGACCATGGGGCTGGAACCAGCCGCCGTCTGGCCCATGGGCCGCCAAGCAGAAGCAGCGACGCTCTGCCTCCGCCGACGCCGACGACGACGACCCGCTGGGCTTCGTCATGGTGGGCGCGGGGTTGGCGGGGCACAACAATGGCGGGAACAGAGGCAGCAGCGGCAGCTCTAGCAACGCCAACGACGACAAGGTCGACGACAAAGTCGCCGCCTACGCCCCGGCCTCCGCCGACTCCTCCTCCAGCAACGCCGCCGGCGGCAACCAGCTAACCGAGCCGCGCCGGCGGCCGGACGGCTGGGGCCACGGCAAGCGCGACGCAGACGCCGACGAAACCCTGCCCAACAGCTCCTCCCAACGCGAAGACTTCAAGCGTTCCACCTCCGACACGTCCCTCCCCATGCCCAGCTGGGCCGGCATCATCGTCGGCGCGTCGATCGGCGCCACGCTGCTGGCCGCCGGCCTGTACGCGGTGGTTGTCAAGCGGCGGCAGCGCAGCGCGACCAGGGCGGAGCGGCAGGCGCTGTACGCGGAGAAGCGTGAGGAGGATGATCGGCGGGTGTGGGAGGATGACGACCATGATGCGGGCGAGTGGGGGGTGAATCAGAATCAGCATGTTGTGCCGAATGGTGGGAGTGCGACGGTTGTGGTGGGGGATCCGGAGAAGGGGGGTGTTATTGTTAAGGTTGAGGATTATAGGGGGGCTAGTCGGGGTTGAAGAAGGGGTTGAGTGGGGTTTGACATGAGTGAATGAGGAGATGGGTGTGGTTGGGGGGGCTGGTTTGGTTGGGATGATATGAGGTTGGGAGGGGGCCAAAGGAAAGACGGGACATGGGAGAGAAAAAGGAACGACATGAAAGAGAAGGAAGGAAAGGGTCTTTGGGATGTTGGTCTGGCAAGTATCCTGCACAGTGGACAAGTGATGAGATGGGAAAGCCAGAATATGTGACGTCCGGGACTGACCTCACCAACGAGGCGGCCTGGAATTAATGTCTAACCATCCTTTGTGGTTTAATGCGAATAGCAACGATCATTTCTACTCTATACATCGCCTTCAATAAAATACCAAAGTAAAAGTAAAGTCAAATTCAAATCAATAAAACAATACAATCCTGTCATATCTTGCACTGTACGAAGGTGATCATACCTGATGCATGGATTCCGGGAGTTCGACATCGTGAATAGTGAAAGTGGTGGTTCTGTATGCACCCCTCTTGCTCTGCAGTCGGATTGATTGAACATTCGAGCGTCTTCCGGATGCACAAGAGAGCTGACTATCGAAGGAAGGCATCCTGTATAACCTGGTGACAATTATCATCTTTCATTCGCACAAATTGCCTTGTAGTCCCATGTATCACTCACCCAGATCCCACGTACGCATATCATCCATGTCTTGCCCCAAAATACACGACATGCCCTCATCTTCAAACGAAGCCAGTAAAAAGACCAGAAGCAAAATATCCTCAGAGAGACTGAGCAAACACGACAAATCATTTTGAAGCAATATCATCTCTTAATTCGTACCAGCATCGTACCCATCACCACCAAGTTTTTCGGATATAGAGAAAAAAGTGTATAAGCCAGCAAACCCATCCCATCTCCAACGCCTGGCCATGCCATGCAGAGCAAAATAAAGGAATCTCATAGTCGTGAAGTGCAATCGTCTCCGATCGAGTCGTGCTGAGCAGGAAAGAAATCCGCAGCTCCCTCACTTCAATCCCCACCTCAAGCCTTCATCTCCGTATCGCCATCCGCGCCCGGCACCGGTGCAGCAGCAGCAGTATCAGCAACAGCCACAGCCGCCATCGCAGCCTCAGCCGGCGGCACGACGACCCCACCCGACGCAAAAACCTTCTCCTTAACCTCCGCCGCCATCAGCCCCGTCCTCTCCTCCTGCGCAATCTTCGCCGCCGCACGCGCCAACTTCTCCAACCTCTCATCCTCTCCCGTGTTCGCGCGCTCGCTCTTCAACTTCCCCACCAATCCCATACCAAAGCCGGTCTTCGCGAGCTCCGCCTCGTGCACCTTGCGGGCGAGGTCGGCGATCTGATTGGTGGCGTAGTCGCGATTGGTCAGCAGCGGACTGCTGGACAGGGTGCCGACCCAGTACTTGTTCCACAGGCTCTCGAGGATGCGGCTGTCGAGCGTGCTCTTGTAGTGGGAGACTTCCAACGCGTAGTAGCGGTCCGAGTGCGCGCCGAAGTCCTCAATCTTCCCCAGCGGAATCGTCTGGAATCCATCACCACTAGCAGCACTGGTCTCAGGCTTATAGCCCTCCGGATACGTGCGGAACGCGCCGATTTCGACCTTGCCCGCCGACACCGTGCGGTCGGGGTCAATCACAACAGCCAGAAACGGGTCGCCAAACGTCTGCTGCGTCGCCTGCGTGCTGACGTCGATGCCGGACAACCAGCATCCGTACCCCGGGTGGCTGTGGTACCAGCCGACGGCGTTCTCCAGCTGGCCCGCGTCGCGCGACCGCTCCAGGTACTGCACCAGGTACTCGTTGGCCTCGTCCTGGGCGTTGACGCGCGTCTCGGTGCCCTCGACGGGCAGCCGCAGCGCGTCCGTCACGACGAACGTGTCGCCCCGCACGTAGCCCAGCATGATGCCCATGACCTCGATGGCGCCGCCGGCGCGCGCGTGCATGACCATCTTCAGCATCGCCACCGCGCTGATGCGCACGTGCTTGAAGTGGTGCGGGTCTGCCTTCCATGGCCGCGCGTTGCTGATGGCCTTTTGTGCTTCAGAGTCGTAGTTGTAGAGGGCGTCGCGGGTGGGGTCGACGAGCTTGATGGAGTTTTCCAACTCTGGAGTGGACGAGGTTAGTGAGCAGATCGTGGGAGTAATTGACTTGAGGGAGGGCTCACCCCAGCTCTTCATAGCCTGCTCCATGGTGGCGGTGTGACGAGGGTGCGGGATAGATGTTGAGAGAGGCACAGAGGTGATGTCGCGGGTGGGACAGTAGCCTGGAGCTTTATCGCTTATCGCGACGATGCAAACGCGCCAAACAGCCAGGCACAGAGCTGCAGCTTTGCAACCAATCACAGCACGGCTCATTCCAGCTCACGATTACTGCAGCAAATATCATTCCCAGTCCTGAAAGCGTGCTCCATTATCATTCTCGGTATCTTAATACGAAGCCCATTGAAAACCCCTAACCATTGAATAAACGCCTTGAGGAAATCCCAGCCTGTCTCATAATCTACTCCCATAACCCAGTACAACTTTTCCTCACATCGAGGCGCCCACATGTCTAGTGTGCGCAAAATAAGCCATGCAAAAGTATAAGTGCTCCTGAGCGCAGCTATCACCTTTTACCATACCACCGCATCATGATCGAAGCGGACCAGCTCCTTACCCACGTCTTCGACATCCTTCTTGGCTTTCATGCGCATGTAGAAGATCGGGCAGTCTCTGCTACTGCAAATGACCTCGTTGTGCATGCTTCCCTGACACCGCTGGCACTGCGTCCAAAGCCTAGCGAAACGAACCTCCAGATCGCTGACCTTTGACAGCGTCTTCTGGTAAAGCTCGCTAAACCGCGGACGACAGTTCTCGCAAACGGCGCCGTCACGCTCGATGGCACTCGTCATGGGCTTCTTGCATCCCATACACGTCGCCGTCTTCTTCGCAAACTTCATCAGACCACCCATGGTAGGTGCTGCAACGGAGATACTTCGGGTGTGCTCTCCCGTCAACAGTGACGCGGCCTTTTTTTCTCCCAGGATGGGCTCGAAGATCCTACCAAGCGGCTTGGCCAGCTGATTGTCGAGATAGTACTTGGTGTCGATGGGCAAATTGTTCTCCAGCACGTAGATGGGATCCTCGGACTTCTCGTAGTTCTTGGACGAAGCAGCTCCCTTGACGATGACGTATGCAACACGGTCTCCCAATGCCGGCGCGGAACCCGCGTCGCGCTTTTTCATGCGCTCGGCAAGCTCGACGTGGGCCTGTTTCGCCGCGTAGTCCGACTTGGCCAGAGCTTTCGTAATCACAAGGTTCGACATATCGATCTTGTTCTGCAACAGATCGGAAATTGTCTCTTTGACGAAACTAGAAATTGTTAGCGAGTTGCCATGACTAGCTACCGTGGGTCATTACTTACTCTTGCGCACCGTCGACGTCGCGGTCGATCAGGAGCATACGCAGTGATGTCTCGATGACCGTTTGTACTAGCCGACAGTTGTCACGACGGACCGTCTCAATACCCTTCGTGTCCATCTTGTCCCACTTGTGCGGGTTCGTCCAGTAGAGACCGGCGTAACGCTTCTTGTTGATGAGCAGGTAGGGGAAGTACACCTTCTCGAACTCGAGCTTGATGGGCTTGATGAAGTGCCCCGAGACGAATCCGGCCGCTTCTTCACCCATCTTCATGGCGGTTTCAAGATCCTTGGGGCCGAACTTGACCATGACTGAATCCGTATCGCCGTAGATGACCTGAGCATCGTGGGAATAGCCGTTGGCGATGGTGTAGTGCTTTTCCACCACGTCCTTTGTCTTTTCAATCATCTGTCGGCCGTAACTAGTCGTACTACTAGCGATTGCTAAGCAGGGAAGTTTGCCGTTGGTAGCACCAGTAAGACCGTACACACTGTTGGCACTGATCTTCAATGCCAATTGACGACCGTTTAGAATGGCTTTCTTGAACGGATCCTTCTCCATGCCCATGTCCTTCTTGGCTTGCTTTCTTGCTCCGAGCAACTCCTCAAAAATCTGCGTCAAGAGGCCCTTGCGCACCTTTGAAGTGCAGAACATGTCGCCGTTGGGAGTAACGATGTAGTCCTCGTCCTTCTTCAGGTTCATCTTCTCGGCAGATGTCTTGCTTAGCAAGGTCGTGTAGCAAAGGTTATGAGCCTGGATAATACTCGGATACAGAGATGCGAAATCGAGCGTTGCAATGGGGACATCATAGTAGCCGCGAGTGGGTTCGATGACCGTGGCACCCTCGTACTGGTCATCGGAGCTCTCAGAACGGAGGTTCGGGATGACCAGCTGCTGCTCTAGGGCTTTCCGGTACAGCTGACTCAGGAATTTAACCTGTTGACCACGGGAAAGAAGGAAACTGAAGGGGACGCCAGTGACTCTTGCCATTTCGGTGTAGTTGACCAGACACATGAGCTTATCGAGCAATCTCAGGGGAAGGAAGGCATCTTTCAAGCAGTAGACCGCAAGACGACGTCTGGAATTGGAATCACCGTTGAATAGCTCCGTGATCATGGTGTGGTGCACGTCTTCCTTTTGTTCTCCCAGGAAATGAGCGCAGACGGAGTTCAGTGTGTAACTTCTCAGGTGGTAATCGCGCTGGATGAGTTGAAGGAGATCAAGCTGAAGCCGACCGTTCGTGTTGGTGGCCTTGGTGTCACGATTACCCATCTGCTTGCTGGAAAAGTTCGTTTCCTTGGCCACCGACATGGTGTTCCTGAGCCTCGACCAGTATGGAAATCTTCCACACTTCAGATGCTTGGCGCGATCCAGCAAGTATGGGAAATCGAAGTTGGCAATGTTGTAGCCGATAATGACGTCCGGATCCACCTCCTCCATGAAGTCTCTCCATTTCATCAGCATTTTCTCCTCGGCATCGAACTCGAGAACCTGAGCGTTTGCAATCGAACTGCACGTGTCCAAGCAAAAGACGTTGCGGACGAAAGGCTTTTCTTCTCCGGCGACGGAGACGACGTTTGCGATCTGGATGACGGGATCGATGTTTGGTTCCGGGAAAATACCCTTACGGCCAGCACACTCGATATCAAAGGACAGGATACGCAGAGGGGCTGTGTTGACCCACTCTCCTTCGGCTGGATGTGCGATAAGATCGCGGTAGTGCACGTAGGCCTCAATCTGGCAGGTAGAATGACGGTCGCGGTGGGGTATCATGTGGTATTTGCTGGCCTTGGCCTCGACCCAAGACATACCGACAATCTAATAAAGTCAGAAACTACTCCTAATGTTCTGCGAGGGAACACGTACCTTGCAATCCACCATGAAGCGAAGCACGTATTGTAGGTTGTCGAAGGTCAACACGTTGCCATCAGCAGCCTTCCAAAGACCTTTGTAGTTGGCGCTTCCGCTTTCAATCGTTGTCCGCAGCCTGTTGATGAACTTCGGATCCGTCACGGAAATCTTGAGGTATGGGCTCTTCCGATTGCCCTGGTAGCCATAGATATTTTCTCTCATGGTCAATTGCACCGAATGAATAGCGGGCTGGTGCTGAGCGATCTGGGTCTCGAGGTAGGCCTTGAAAGGCTGGACATCGGCTTGCGTGAAGGAGATGGGGGCGGCAACGTAGAGGTAGTGCATGAAGTCTGTTACGTGGAGAAGCACGGAATGGCCAGTCTGAAGACATCGTGTCAGTGGCGCGTGAGACGCGGAGGTTGAGGAAGCTTACCTGCGTGACGCCATAGAGCTTCACGGTAGCCTTGCCGCCGTGAAGCGTTCCCTCCTCCGCATCGATCTGCTGGAAACAAAGATCGTGGCTCGAGGGGTCGAAGTCGTCCAGAGGCGGGCGCGCCCATTTTTGGTCCTTTTCAGCGCTGGGACTCTTCAGGTCGGGGATGGTTTCGCCCAATTTCTCGAGATCCTCCTCAAACTTGCTCTTCTGCTGGTTGGAGGCGGTGGCATTCCCGCTCGCGGTCTTGGGGGGAGCTTTGAGGGAGCTGCCGTTGAGCTTGCGCTTCTTTGCGGACTGCGGGGAAACGGCGATGTTGCGGCGCGTGTTCGATGTCTCACCCAAAACTCGCTTCGAGGGGGTTGCGGCAGGCATTCTGACAGAATTTGCGAAGCCGCAGCTCACATTTGTCGAGGGAGGGTGCGGCGGGAGGGTTGAAAGAAACGGCGTTGGCGAGTGTGTTTTGTCGCGAGACCGTCGCGGTGACGCGCGCCGCAGCCCACGAACGCGTCGCTTTCACACATGACTCTGCACTTGGGTGAGGTAAGCCCGCACATGAGTCATACCGGCATCCCCGACGTCACCTCGTCGCCTTGGTCTAGAACACAACAGCAAACTCCATCTCGCTCCGGGAGTGTATTTTTCTGCATTCGACTTCAATGGAAAACCGACCTGGGGGCCAAAAAAGTTCTCTCCCCATCAAGGCTCAGGCAGCGCGACTCGGTCTCCATCAAAAGCAATATAAGATGGTCGCGAGATCAATCCAATGAGGAGCCAGAGGATCAGCGCGCGCCCACCGCATAATGCTCGGAGTTAAACGTTGCCGTCAACCGAGTGACCCACCGCTCGCTGCTCACTACCCAGTGGGGAAGTCGGGAATAGCTTCGTGAAGTGCTGCGCGTGCTGCGCTGTACGTAGCACCGACATAGCGGACGTCCCCCCTGCATATGGCCAGCCCGATGGCCAGTGTTCGGGCGCAGGACGACTGGAGGAGTGCTAGAGTGGAGGCCTTTCCGCTGCGGAGGGCAGCACTATCATCAGCCTCACTCTGCTGGGCAGCAACGATAAGGCGCTGATTCTATCATCTTCTTTGTTGGATGCGCGCGATCTCCGACCGAAGCTAACGGTGCCTCGGCGCGGACTGGGGGGATGCCTGAGAGCCCGAAAGCCGACTTTGCTCCTTCAGACCCTGTGCACGTTCAGCATCCACCGCCTTCGCTGACCGAGGAAAGCGCAGGCGCGCCTTTTTCGCAAAATATCGATGCCAGCTGCCGATTCCGATGCGAATGAGTTTTCCCATCGCTTTTATCACACCACCCCCCGGCGCGAATCTCGGGCGAGCCGCACGTTGCAGCGCGGGAGATGGGGCGCGCGGGCCCCGGTTTTGCGCCTCAGGCCCAAATGACGTGGGAGCAACCACCAGCGGAAGCTTCGGAACAGAACTTGCACTCACGCATCTCACCGAGGCGCACCGAGCACTGCTGACCAAGACCCAATGGCGGCTCCGCGTGATGACTGCTTTTGCACCGATGCGGCATGGTGCCGGCTACAGGCTCAGCGGCAAGCACCCGCCAATGCTTGTTCCAGCATAGAAGCCCGCCCCAGGTCCGTCCGAGCAGAAGCGATTGCTCCCCAACCTGCGATGACCAAATCTTTATTGATCGCGCCTACCTCCGCTGACATGTGGTCGATGCGCTGCATTCTTATATTTTACTGGCGCCGCTCCGCGCTCAGTTCTTGCTCCCCAGTGTATCCCACACCTTGTCCAGTGCTGAGGCCTGCCGCCAGGATATCTTGTGATAGACTTTGTTGTGTGCGAAGGTGTGTGGTTCTGAAGCACAGTCCTCGAATCTCTTCCCCGGGCCTGACTAATCATCTCTCAGTGTCTCGTATTCTTGGATATATTTCCAGCTGCTTCTCATAATACCTCATTATGGACTACGCCACCAAGGATAGCTGGGTTATGGAGCCGCCCGTCAAGCCCTCCTACCGCTCCAACTTCGTTGCCGCTGCCAAGCAGAATGCCAAAGACTTCATCTACCGCTTCGAAGTTACCTACGGCCTCTACGTCATGGATTTCTGGGAGAAGACCATTGTCTACACCATCCTTGGTCTCATCATGTTCTTCTCCCTGTGGAAAGCCATCATTCCGCTCTCCTTCGCATGCTTCCGTCTGGCTTCGCATCACTTCGCACTGGAACCAAAGGGCCTCCAAAGTGTGCTCGAGCGGTCCGCTCAGCAAGAGCTCAACGATCTCTTCCTCGGCGGCATCAACAACACTTTCAATGGGAGCTCGCATATGGTCCATCTGTAACTGCCTTCCACTGTATGGACAGCGGTCTCTAGACAGAGAGGACGGCGTGGCATTTTCACGGGCGTCCTTTGCCCGAAGAGGAGTTTCTTGGTAAGCCCCCTCCAAGCCATTCTCTAGTTCATCATTAACAATGACCAGGCTTTATTGATTTCGATATGACTTATACCCTTACTATGAGTCGACCTCTAGTATTATGAAGAGATGGATTGTCAGCGCATTTGTTTTCATTGTAGTTCGATCATCACAGAAAGGAATCGACGGTTGAGGCAGCGAGCAGTCTTACAGGGGGGCAAAAAATCACCATTCGCTACTGGGAAGCGCCGTTGCGCTGCACCCTTTCATCATGATAACGAAAATAATGTTAATCACGCAACTATGAACCTTGAAAACATTTATTCGGTGGTCCTCTTTCTGTGAAATCGTGCTTACGCTGGTGGCTTTGTAATATTGAGCTACGCTGTGGCTCCCCCGCACGATTCCGTGGCACCAACCAACCGCAACAAACACTTCTCAATAGGGATCCAACGGAATGGAGCGCCACCTTCGCGGAGGGTACACCGTCTTGAAAGTCCTATCGCCGCGCCATATGATAATTTGCATCTCACATAAGCTTCCTCTCCTGCTTACCGGGCGTTCCTGCGCACGTGGCCCGCAGGCCAATCAGCGTCCAGAAAGGTAACGGGGAAAGAAACCACCACCACCACGTTCCCCAACTCCCCACATAAAATAAGCTCGCCGGGTCCTTGCGAGACGATAAGCGCGAAGATTGACTATTGCGGGGGTCCATTGTCTTGCATCATTCCGAGCCATCAGGTACCAGACCAAACCCACCCAGCTGGATCACAACCCCACCAGCTTAGCGCGAAAGATGGGAACGCCCACGACTGCGGATCATGACGTGTCTGAGCTACGGGCCCTCCCGCACCAGGGGAACTGATTTTCTGTGCAGAAGGGGGTTGCTGGTTGGCTGGAGATAGCTCCGTTTATTTTTGCACAGCCTCACCGCGCGCTCCCGCGTCAGACGAAACAAGCTAAAACAGACATATGCTTATATGGACCTCATCTCTATCTCCCAACGAAAAGCTTGATCCGTGCTGGTCGCCTTCTGAGTGGGCCGGAGCTCTCGGCACGAATTTCCTGGAAGGTGTTTATCGGGTTCCACTCTGTTCGCGCGATTCTGCCAGGTTGGATAGACGCAAGTGGGTACGCGGTGATCGGCAGGCAGGGATCATTATTTTTTGCATTGATTGTTTGCATGCAGGAAGCGCTAAGAAGGCAGTGTGTCTTTGAAGTCGGGGCGGTGATTGGTTGGGAATGCTGGTGGTTGTGGCTACACGACGTATTCGTATAACGATTTTGGACGTGATACGGAGGACGGTGTGTAGCTAGCCCACGTGCGTGTTTGATGGCGCCGATCTCTTTGCGCTTTGTCTGCAACTTTATTTCAACTACCTGAGTCTCGCAAATAGGTTTCTTATTTGTGGGTTTGCTGTTTTCTTGGCTGGAATTGTTGTGTCAAAGCTGAGATTGCAATGTTCACACACATTGTTGGCGTGTGGCATTTTTTATTAGTGAGAGAACTTGACAATGACAACCATAAACTGCAAGTAGATATTTTCGATTCATTTGGAAATTTATTTCTACTTGGATGTACATTTCAGCAACGAAGTTTCAAGAATAATATTACGCTTATGAGGTGCGTGTGGCCTTTTGTTCTGTAGTGAGAAGCAGACACAGAAGCGTTGGCTGGTTGGTGACGATCAAAAGACAAGAACTTTCTCCGTGCTACAGAAGATTGTTGAATACACACGGCAGGTGGAGGCCCGTGCTCAGGCCTTTCATCGGACACTCACTGCGCCTTTTCTTGGACATGGCGCAGAGCCAGTGTGACCACCCGACCTGACTTACGACACACCTACTCTCTCCGACAGTTTCCGCATCTGACTTGATCCCACATTCCAACTCTCGAAAACTGGTACTGGGGCACCAAACGACATGGCTTCTTTCCAGCTTCCTTTCAAATTCAAAGATAATCCGAACAGCAGTATCGCGGTTCATGATCACGCCGCTGGCACCGCTTCTTCTGAGACTAAGAATCAGCACGCTGAGGGCCGAAACAGCAATGCTACGGCTCATATTCATGGCGCTGACAATGCGCCATCTAGCAACAAAGATGAGCCCACTAAAGAGGCGAAGTACAGCAACCCTGTCAATGGCCACTTTCCTCTTCAGCCCGGAGACGGTCCTCCGGTCGACTTGATCGAAAAGCAGCGGGGTAAGGTCCAGTGGCTGCCCAGCTATAACGCTGATCCTCATCCTCTTATGGTTGAGGATGTTGATGTTGCTACTATCAAGATTGTTGTCGCAGCTCACGTCCACCTTATTGGCCTGGACAAGGATGACTTTGAAGTTGAGTTTTTCGCTGATGGTGATTTCAACGCGCTCTACACCGTTCGCAAGGCGTCTCAGCCCCCCGGCACTGATCCTGAGTACATATTCCGCGTCTGTATGCCTCTCTATCCATGGTACAAGGTTGAGAGCGAGATCGCCGCCCTAGAACTCGTTCGCATGTACACCGACATTCCTGTCCCTAAAGTTTACGCCTACGACAGCGACGCAGAGAACCCGGTACGCCATGAATGGATGATGATGGACAAAATGAAAGGAGTCCCGTTCTGCGTCGCACGGGAGGAGATGGACATTGAGCAAAAGACGAAGCTGGCCCGCACCCTTGCCGATTGGATGCACCAGCTGTCAACACTCCGTTTCGACAAGATCGGCTCTATCTACCGCCGTCGCCTGAAGCCAGCGACTAGCAAGGATGATTTCAAGGTCGGACCCATCATTGACATGGCATTTGTGGCCGACTGGCGCCTCGAGTACAAGCTCCACCGAGGCCCCTACACCAGCATCGAGCAGTTCTTTCGCGCCCTGGTCGATGTCAACCACGCCGATGTCCTCGACCCGCGGCAGAAAGCACGCTCCGAGTTCTACGCCGCCCGAACCGAGCTCGAGTGGTTGACCGCCAACCTGGACTTCGACTATACATGGGACAGGGAAAGGATTGGGAAATTCCAGGAATTCTGGGCGTCCCAGCCGCCGGAGGCGAAACAAGCCCGCATCGACCAGTTGCGCAACCATGTGACTTCGTACGAGGCGCATCTCGACGGCCTCAGGGAGACCGTCATCCATGAGCGCCCGCGCTACGACTTGGGCCCTCCGAACGACGAGCGCACGATCGACCTTTTCCCCCGCCTGGCGGCGCAGTGCCGGGCCCTCCTCTTCGCGGCGCCGCACCAATGTCCAGCCGAGACTCTCTCCAAGTCCTCGACCGTCCTCCACCACTGGGACATCTCGGAAAGAAACGTGCTAGTCGACCCGACGTCCGGCACTGCCGTCGCGCTCATCGACTGGGAGCAGGTGCAGACGTTACCCTTCTCCCTTATCCACCCCTTCCCGTCCGCCCTCGACGGCAACTACTACATAACCATGCCGCCTCAGGCGCCCCATGCGCCCGACCCCGACGCGGGCCTGGATTCTCCTTACTTGCACAAGGTGCATCTTGAGCACGTTGAGAACACGCTTCTGCGTTGGGTGTTTCGGCAGCGCCTGGAGGAGCTGCGGTCACCGCATCTCGAGGCATTCAAGCAGCGGGAGCCGGATCTGAAAGATCTACTTGAGTTGGCGCGTCATGCGGACCAGCAGTGCAACCGGGATCGAGTTAAGGAGCTCGTTGAGAAGGTGGAGAAAGAGATTGACAGGGGCTTCTAAGTGTGTTCTTTTCGGGCGGCTTTGCTTCTTTTCTCTTTGCATGTAAGGATGGTGATGAAGGGATTTTCCTTGACTGGAACATCAAACTGCGCACAAGCCGGCAAACTTCCAGAAATTATCAAGCAAACAGTAGCTAGGTCTATAGAAGGCTAGTAGGTGGCTTCTCCTCTTTACCTCTACGGTAATTTATGTACTCTCTTAATTTATGCTAGCACGAGAGGATGCCAATCAGTGAATGCGACGAGTGGTGGTGACATGCGGTTGTTACACAAGTGCAACTAAACCTAATTAGGAAGAGGCCTATGCTCGGTTGCAATCATTACGCGCATGCTTGGCATTAAAGCATTACTTGAATCGCCCGCCCAAATCTACGGACGACTGGTCACCCTAACCAACGGCATAGCCACCTTCCCCAAAACCATCCAATTTACTGTTCACCTTACATTTCAACTCTCGAACACCCCCATCTGGGCATCAACAGATATGGCTTCTTCTCAGCTTATCTCCGATGATGATGGTTCAAGCAAGAATGTTGCACTCCATGCCGATGTCGCTGATTCCCCGTCCTCTGAAAAGGAGAGTCAGCAAACTGGGGACACTTCTTCTGACAATGAGAGTCAGAACGCCAAAGACTTGAACAGCAATGTTGCGGCTGATCCCCATACTCCCGATGAGGCCAGCGACAGCGATGACTCCAGCGACAGTGATGAAACCAGTGACAACGACGAAGCCAGCGACAGCGATGAGGATGTTGCTATAGTCAATTTGGCAAAGTGGATCAAGAGCCTTGATGCCAAAGCTCTCTCGGCGGCTCGTCTTCCTGTCGGCACAAATGCCCAGAGCTTTCCTTTCCGAGTGTCTACCGCGGGTCCTCCACCTTTGTCGACCAAGTTGCAGAAGGGTATTGTTCGATACAAAATTGAATGGTTAACGAATGACTGGCACATCAGATGGAAGATAGAACCCGATATCGACATCATTCGAGCCATGATCAAGCCTTACGCTCTCTTCTGTGGCCTTCCCAACGATGATATCAAGGTTCAATTCCTCGCAGCAGGCTCATACAATAAAGTCTACACGGTCCAGGTCACCAACCCGATGACCGGAGCTACAACGGAATGCATTTTCCGCTGTGCTATACCCGACTTCCCGTGGTATCGCATGCAGGCCGAGGTTTCAACCATGGAGCTTGTTCGACACCACACCACTATTCCGGTTCCCAAGATCTTCGCATTTGATTCGTCAATGGACAACGCTATTGGGCTCGAATGGATATTGATGGAGAAGGTTCCAGGCCAGACCCTGTCCGCCGCTATGGAGAGTGGGTCTATAAGTTTCGAATCGAAGGTCAAGATACACGAGGCGATCGCCGACTGGGTCGACCAACTCTCTCGCATTACTTTCGACAAGATGGGCTCCATCTTTCACGACTGGAGCAAGCCATTGTCAGACATTTCGTCATACAAGGTCGGCCCGATGATCTGGAACGAGTTCAACTACGACTTGCGTCTCGATTTCCCTGTTACTCGTGGCCCTTTTACCAGTAGGCGCGAATTCTACCGTGCTCGCATTGACTTCAAT
The DNA here is from genome assembly GCA_023089105.1 of Lasiodiplodia citricola. Classification (NCBI taxonomy): domain Eukaryota; kingdom Fungi; phylum Ascomycota; class Dothideomycetes; order Botryosphaeriales; family Botryosphaeriaceae; genus Lasiodiplodia; species Lasiodiplodia citricola. The sequence goes on along the minus strand of JAJNLL010000060.1, from coordinate 189,236 downwards.
CACGCCGAGGCTCTTGACCCTCGCATGAAAGAGCGCGCTGAATATTGGACTCCTCGCCGCGAAGTCAACGCCGCCTTCAGCAACCTGCATCAAATCCGCTTGGCGTACCAACGGGAGAAGAACGGACGCATGTATGGCGAGGAGCATGAGAGAGAGGCAAAAATGAAGTACATGGACGGCGCCGTGCGAACCAAGCCGCCCATCATCCCCCCTTCCGACGGTGGCCGCCACGCGAGGCTCAAGGCTGCGCTATGCCCCAAGAACAAGGCTCACGAGGGCACGAACAACCGCTACTGTCTGGAAATCATTGCGGCGATGCCAGCCTACTGCATGCGCTTGCAGCGCGTCCTCCCCCTCATCATCGACGACCCGCCGTTCACGCCGGGCTCCTGCGCCCTCCACCACCCGGACATGCACGACGAGAACGTCCTCGTCGACCCAACCTCTGGCACCGCCCTCGCCCTCATCGACTGGGAGAAGTGCTTCACGAGCCCCATCCACCACATGTGCCGCTACCCCAAGCTCATCGTCACCGAGGAGGACAACATGATTGGGGAACCGTTCCCATGGATGCGGGACGAGCCCAAGGACGAGGGGCAACTCCGTGAGGAGAGAGAATGGCAGGATTACCTGGATGGTCTGCGTCTGCGCGATATATTCGAAGACTACCTCGCACAGCGTGCTTCACCGTTCTTGACCCCGAGGGTTCAATTCGACGATGACTCGCCTGAGCGGCTGCTCAACCAGCGCATCTGGGACGTGGCTAAGTTCTGCTGTGAGAAGGATGAGGTCCTCGAGGGTTGGGAGAAGATGGCTAGGGAGCGCTTCATGGATTTGTGATTGTTGCCTTCACAATACCTGTCTTGTGTTGAAAGGAAAAATTTCCCTCTTTGGGATAAGAGGTTTACTTTATGATGCAGGTAGTGTCATGAACATGCGTTCCCGACATGGTTTATTTATTCACCACGCCTGAATGATCACTGATTGCATTCATTCCAGTACCTCTTTTGTCCTCGGGAGCGCCTGCACTGAAGGCATGCAGTGGGTTAGGGGCCACTCCTAACAGGTATTAGACAGATAGTTATTTGAGAAATGGAGTCTACTATCCTGACAGCTTTGAAAGACCTTCCCGAAGACTACAAACTGATATTATCGCTTGGTAAATTGAGCCTGGGCCGGGTCATTTCAATGACTGTCCCAGCAAACTGGGGGATTTCAGCCAAATGGGCGGCAAAGCAGAGCCAGCAAAACAACTCTACAACTGTAAAAACAAATTGGGTTTTGCAGAGTGATATCTGCTTACTGCTCGCCACCAAAGCCACTGCTGATGCTGACCGTTGGTGCTTGGTGCCGCTGCTCTGCTCGTTATTTGCTACTAACATTCGCTGCTGCTTGTGCCCGCGATTGATGCTCATTGTTTGCTGTGGGTCTATCTTACCGATCGCTAAAACCAAGCGCAAGCTCAGCAGCCAGCTTAGTGGTGGGCGACAATTTTAACACAATTTACGCGTCCCCGAATTATCACTGAGCCAGTGTCCAAGTGTTAGAGCATAGTTGACAGAGGGTATGTAACCAAGTGTAAATGTGACACACCGCTCTCCTATTGGCCAGAATGATGTTTGTAATCCACCGTTGAAATGAAATTACAGGTGCAATTAGCACTGGAGCATTGGACCAATATCGCGCACCTCGAATGGACGGCCGACTGACCACCCTGCCCCGCGACAGTCCACCCTCCCCTCCTCGACAATTTGCACATCCGGTTTGCCTCACACCGTACGCTTAAACCCTCGTCAATCCGAATTAGGGCACCGAAGACCAGACAATATGGCTTCTTTCCAGCTTGTCGACAGTGAGAGTTCGGGCAGCAATGCTGCGTTCCGTATCCACGACGTCGTCGAAGAAGCCAGCAACAGCAATGAGAACGGCAGTGGAGAGAACAGCAGCGCAGAGAATGACAGCGATGAGGGCGACAGCGAAGAGGGAGACGGCGAAGAGGAAGACAGCGAAGAGGACGAAAGCGATGAGGACGACACCGAGGAGAGCGACAGCGATGATGACGATGACTCTTTCACTTCCTGTGATGAGGTCAAGCTGCGCATCCCGACTGCCGAAGACTTCGACAATCTTCCGTTCCAGGTCACCACATGTGGTCCTCCACGCGTGGATACAAAGCTGTATACCGATATCATGAGGTTCTTTTACAGCCCTATCAGGTGCTTCTGGGAGCCTATCTGGATCATCCAGCCTGACGTCGACATCATAACGAACATGATCCGCCCTTATGCGCGCCTTTGCGGCCTCCCTAACGAGGACATCAGCGTTGAATTCCTCTCCAAAGGCTCCTGGAACAGCGTCTACGTCGTCTACAGCGCCGACAAGTCCTCCCAATGTGTCTTCCGCTGCGCGCTCCCCGGAAACCCATGGTTCCGCATGCAGCTCGAAGTCTCGACCATGGACTACGTCCGCACGCACACCACCATCCCCGTCCCCAAAGTCTTCGCCTTCAACTCGTCCATGAAGAACCCCCTCGGCCTAGAATGGATGCTGATAGAGAAGGTCAACGGCATAACGTACGCCGAAGCCCTGAAAAACAACACCATCACCTTCGACGCCGAAGTCCAGCTCCACCGCACCGTCGCCGACTGGGTGCACCAACTCTCCCAGCTCACCTTCTCCCAAATGGGCTGCCTCTACCGCCGCTGGGACCTTCCCATCACCGACCCGGACGCCTTCGTCCTCGGCCCCCTGAACGACTGGGAATACATAGTCGACATCCGGCCCGACCTAGCCACCTACCGCGGGCCCTTCGCCACCAAGGCCGACTTCATCACCTCCCTCATCGCCCTCCGCATCGCCGAATCCGGCCACCCGCGCATCAGGGAGCGCGCCGACTACTTCGCCGCCCGCCGATCCGCCGCGGCCGAGCGCAAAGCGCTGCCGCCCGGCGCCGACCGCTCCACCGTCCCCATGCCGCCGGCGGTCGAGGAATTTGAGCGCGCCAACGACATGTACACGCACGACACGATTGAAAACGTGCCCAAGTACGCCCTCGCGCTGCAGTCGCTCCTCCCGCTCTGCGCCGCCGCCACCGAGCGCTTCGACGACGACCACCCGACCTATCTCTACCACGACGACATCCACGCGCGGAACATCATGGTCGACGCCGCGACGGGCCGCCCCATCGCGCTGCTCGACTGGGAGGGCGCGTACGCGTGTCCGCACGACTGGACGCAACGCTACCCGCCGCTCACCGACGAGTACGAGTACCGCGACCCGGTCGACATGGCTGCGGAGAAGGCGGAGATGGGGTGGCCGCCGATGGATGAGGAGGAAAGGGCGGCGGTGCAGAAGGGGTGGAATAGCGTGCTGCTGCGGCGCGTGTACGACGAGCGGTTGCGGGAGCTGGGGTCGCCGGCGGAGAGGGAGCGCGCGGTCGACGAGGACTTGGATGGTATTGTGGACCATGTGTTTCGTATTGATCGGTGTTATGGGCACTGGAAGTTCGTTGAGGAGGTGAGGGATAGGCAGATGAAGAAGTTGCTTGGTGTGACGAAGAGTAAAGTGTGATGGGATGGGGCGGTTGGATGCTTTGGTGGCTCTGTTTGCTTTGACTGCTCTCCTCTTTTCTGTTTTCTTTTCTTCTGCCGGGTTTGTTCTTCTGTGGCGATCATGGTTTACTAATGGTGTATGGGGACTGACCCTATACTAGCTTCTCAGATGTTCCTGCGGCGATGTGGAAATGCGGTCACTTAATCATTTCTCTCGTGCGGATCGGGCATTCACTTCAAAACATTGTTTTATTCCTAGAAAATCATCATGCCGTAGATGCATAACTATTTAAGAGTTCCATGTCATCCATATTTACAATCCCCTCACAGTATGGTTCAGCTTACCCCCCGCCTCCTTCACCAACAACGGGAAGATAGGCGTACCAAATCCAGTCACCGGATCCCAACCCTCAGTCGCCGGGAAACCCTCGCTCGAGCAGCCCACAGCACTGCCACCAGTGATGTCAGTGTAGGCCTTGAAACCCTTCTTGTAAAGCCAGGGGTTCAAGAAACCCAGCACAGGCTTGCCCTGCGCAATCAGCGCGTCGTTGACCAGGGCAAAGATACCAGCGTGCAGGGGCGTGGAGGCAGAAGTGCCGGAAATGACGCCCTCCGTGCCGTTCCAGAAGTAGGCGAAGTACTGGCCCTGCGCGGCGATGTCCGGGTACGCGCGGCCGGACTTGTTGTACAGGCCGTCGAACTCGCCGCCCAGGTTCTTGACGTACTTGTTGACGACCTTCTTCTGGTACTCGGGCTGCGCGAAGTAGTTGCTGAAGCCGCCGCCGCTGGAGTAGACGTTGTGCACGCGGCCCAGGGAGTCGGTGTAGGACGGGCGGTACGCGACGACCTCGGGCTCGAACTCGTGCGTCGCGCCGACGGTCGTGACGTACGGGCAGGAGGCCGGGAAGGCGGGCAGGAACTGCGTCGTGTTCTTGCCGTCGTTGCTGACGCACGTGCCGTTCGTGCCGACGCCGGAATCGCCGCTGGAGAAGAGGACGGAGATGCCGCGCGCGCCGAGCTGCGCGAAGAGCGAGCAGACCTTCTTGGCGTAGGCCTCGGGGACGGTCTGCTCGCTGTCGCCGTAGGAGGTGCTGATGACCTGGGGCAGCTCGTCCTGCGGGAGGGAGAGGACGTAGTTCAGCCAGACGAGGTACGGCTCGTTGGTGTTGGTCGGCGTGCTGGTGTCCGGGTTGAACGGCGGGCTGCCGCCGGTCGACCAGGAGTTGATCTGGATGGGGCCGGCGATGCCAGCCTGGGCCTGGACGTCGAGGTTGGCTTCCCTGGAAATGCCGTCCTCGGCCTGGGTGTAGTTCAGAGCAGTGTCCTGCACGGGGCCGTCGGCGATCGAAGTTTGAGTAAAGGTGGAAGCATCGGCGACAGCGTCAGGGCGGTACTTGGAGAGGAACAGCTCCGTGTCGGGCCGGATGGGAATCTCTCCAAGGTAGTTGGTGAAGCCGACCTTGCTCTTTCCGGTGTGCGGGATGTAGCCCTTGGTGCTGTACAGGTTCTGGAAGCACTCAGGCGTGACGGAGCTGACGTTGCACACCTTGGCAATGGTGCTGTTGGTGGGAGGAGTGTATTTGGACGAGACCCAAGGGGCGAGTTCAAGAGCATTGCTGGCCTGAGCACCGGTCCGCATGAACGAGGTGGTGGGCTGGATGGCGTCAATGTGCTCGTGCAGGTGCTGAGGAAGAGACCATTTGGAGGTGCGGATAAGCCTGCTGCCGTCTTCGTGCTGGTAGACGCTGTACTCGGTGTCGAGGAGCTCCTCGACATCTGCGACAGGCAGAGTGACGTCAATCCAGTCCTGCGCGGGACTGTACCGCAGCGTTGAAACATCGACGCCGCTTTCGCCGAGCCACTCATGCACGGCCTTGAGGGCCTCGTCCGAAGGCTTGACAAGATCGTTCACATGCTCAGCAGTCAAATGCTGCCCATAGCGGTAATGATCGGGATCAGACACTAGTCATCCGTAGTGGTCAGCACTAACAGTAACAAATTTACTGTGTACAACGAAAATACGTACCTTCGTACAAGTGACGCTCGAGCTCGTCGAACTGGCTCTGCTTCAAACCAATGTGCAGGTGGATAACATGGCTCTCAGGAGCGGGACCAGTCTTGGACCACTGGCGGGGCACGTAATGGCTCTCCTTGACAGCGTAGGGAGTGCGGGCGCGGATGGGCGTAGCCAGAACGGCTTGCGTGGCCGCCGCGACGGAGAGAAGAGCGGTGAAACGAACCATTGTCTCGCGCAGTTAACAAACAAGAAACAGCACCCGTGAAACGAAAGACGGCGCACGCAGCTTCGAGGTGGGAGATCGGGGAGGCATTTATTGCTGAAGACTGCATCAATGCGCAACGCGCTAGGAGCGGCGCCAGCGCAGATATGGAAGCTGCACCTGCGATCATGTTTTTCAGGAACAGAGCCGGCCGAGATCCTGCGTGACATTCATATTGTGGGGTGTTATCGGGATCGCCACAATTCGGCGCCATGCCCCTTCGAGCAGGTGACAACGGCATGGCCCCAGTCAGTTCCCTCGTCTGGTTGGTCCACCCGAATGGCACAATACGAGCCAACGCTTACACGCGATAAGCACGACTAAACGTTCCTTGGCTACATTGGCACTAATGCATGGAACGACTTGTCTCCAACTTCCAGAATTCGCGTAGAATAGTCGCAGGTCATGAAGAACTGCTGGGCTATGTAGAGTAATTCTGAGTAAAGTTGGAGTCCTTCTCCGTGCGTACTAAGATTCGTTGCAGTTGTCTTGCCGGCGTTTCTCAGCGATAGGTAGCGGCAACGACAAAAAATAATTCACACGCAAGACTCTTCTATAGTTCAGTTCAACAACAAAACCAATTCTTCTGATAAAAAAAACAAACAAACAATCTATCTACCAATTTACCTCGCAAGAGCTCTGGTCTTTCTCTTCTTCCTTTCATAAGACCCCCAGCAAACAAATCATCAGGTGCCTGCTTGCCTTTTTTTTTTCTTGCCGATACTACAATCACGCCCCATGGCCTTTTCCAGCAGGCCAGGTGACAGCCCGGACCCTCTATTCCCCGGTGGTCACCTTCTGCCGAGCATCTGCCGGGTTGACACTGTTTGCGCATATCCTCACCGCTGCCGCCGCAACTCCTCCACACCCTCTACAACATCTTACCAAGTCTCACCCATCTGCCCAAGGTCCGTGACATCCTATCTCTCTCTGGCGCACTCTTTCTGACCAGAGATTTTAGTCCACCATGGCCGCAAACCACTCGGGATCCGCGACCGACCATGACGGCTCCACCAACCAGGCGGGAAGCAACCCTAACGACTATAAACTCGCCGTCTTCGTCCCGGACAACCCAACTGCTTTCGACAACGCGCGCGATGCCGCCTTCTACACTCGCCTGAGCACCAGCCACTCGGGTGAGGAGGTCGGCGCTGCGCTCAGGGCCTCCCCGGACATCGAGAACACTTTCTGCCTCGCGGTCCACAGCGTCATTCTCGTCTTCTCTGCCTCTGCTGAAGAGCACGCTGTCCACTGCCGGAAGCTCTTCCAGATGCTGCAGGACCGTTCGATGAGCGCCGATATCCATGACTGCGTCTTCAAGACTACGACCAGCATCGCTGCGGGAATTCGCTTGGACCCGGTCGAAGAAGCCAAGATGTTCATGGTCATCGACGAGGGCGTTCCGGGCCGCTGAATTGCTGTCGTTGGACAATCACTGCCTCTGGCATTTCTGACAAGCAATCCGACTGGCGATATTTATTCATGACCAACGGCTTGCCTACATTCCCCAGGCTTGCTACCGTGCTTGCTATCAACCATTTCCCTCTTCTCGATTAGTTTAGCTTAGCTCACTTGGTGGTGGCATATCACGACCACCCGCCAATTTCACTAATCGAGGCTGCTTTTCCCTTTCTCAATTGTGCTTTAGTGCCATCTGTTGAACCGAGTAAATATCCTTGAATGGGGAATGGTTAGCTTCCCGTGAATCGGCTTCGAATACCTTCTAATATGTTACATGTAGTGCTACGTGCAGTAATAGAGCGTATTTAACGTCAAGACCAGGCTAACAAGCCGTTTGAAAGGGCATTCGGTTTTCCAAACTTTTGAGCGGGCAGTCTTAAGCTCAGACCGACGAGATGCCGACAGTTATCTATGATATCAATGAAATGTCCAGCTGCGGTCTCCATTCTATGACTTTTGCAATAGTACGGAGCGAGGCTGAAGGGAAATAGGTGCTGTGAGGCAAGGCTGCGTGGTCGGCTGATCCAATATTTTGTTATGCAACCAAAGACAGACCGTGCATCGTGGCGGACCATGTGAAGTCAGCTTGCAGGGATGATACTGTGTACACTTCCCTCTCGCAGCCAGTGGCAAATGCCATTTTTATTTTTCTTTTCAATCAGATACATACCAAGCTCCGAAAGTGGCAGGCGACGCGGGCTTAACCTATCATGTCGTTTTCATAGGCGCAGTTATTTTTGCTTTAAGGAACTTTTCTCTCTTTGGCATCCCCGCCTCTCTCCCTCATTTTCCTTTTTTTTTTCTTTGGCACTGATTCTCGTCCGTGAGAAAGGTCTGTATGGAGCGCCACTTTATTGCCTAGTGATGCCCGATGCTACGTCTACCAATCATACTGGGACGGCTGCGAGTGGAAGACTACTCCCGAGACGGCCGCTCGCCTGTACCACCTTCATGTTCCTATCCATTGGCTGAAATTCGGACCCCATCGGGTGTCAACGAGGCTGTACCGCACGCACGCGTGTAACGTAATCCCATTGGCGAGGTCTCACCTCAGCTCCTCTCCTGAGGCGATTATTTGTACACACGGTCGCGCCTGCTTGCATTCAGCCTTCTCATTCACTCTTTCCTCATTTCCTCCTCATCTTCGAGCCTTATCTCAATCATGGCTGAGCCGCCACTCAGTCATGACGACTACACAGTGGCATGGATCTGTCCCATCGAGGTGGAGCAGATTCCTGCAATACTCATGCTGGACACCGAGCATGATCCATTACCACAATCACCGAACGATCACAACGTGTATACCCTGGGCAGCATCAATGGTCACAACGTCGTGGTGGCCAGCCTTCCGACGGCGGGCAACTGCCCAGCAGCTACCGTCATCACTCAAATGCGAAATACCTTCCGAAACCTACGGTTCTGCCTGCTTGTTGGCATCGGCGGGGGTGTACCAACGACTACCGACCAGGGACCCCTGCGTCTGGGCCATGTCGTCGTCAGCAAGCCGAGTGGAACGGAATCTGGCGTCATCCAATGCGATCATGGCAAAGTGGAAGCAGACGGGAAACTCCATCGGACCGGAGTGCTTGCTCCGCCACCATCTGTCCTGCTCAACTCTGCGCAGCAGATGAGCGTGAGAAGACGAATGGCGCGACAAGATCCTCTGATCAAGCACCTCCAAAGGGTAGATACCAGCCCTGACATGATGCCTGAGTACAAATATCTGGGAAGGGAGAGGGACCCCCTATTCGATCGCGAAGTCCAAGGCGTACGCAATCTGCGTTTCGAGGCAATGGATGATGATGGCTGCCCAAGATGGATTGTTGTCCACAGGGGCACCATAGCTACCGGGGAGAAGGTGGTCAAGAATGCCGAGTGGCGTGACAGACTTTGTGAAGCCTTTGGTGCGATTTGTTTCGAGATGGAGGCAGCTGGAGCGTTATCCGACTTTCCTTGCCTCGTCATTCGGGGAGTATCGGACTATGCCGACGAATCCAAGAACGACGACTGGCAACCATACGCAGCTGCTTCTGCGGCTGCGTATGCAAGGGAACTCTTTTTTCAGATGCCAGTGGACCAGGTCAAGCAATGTAGCATTCCTGAGAAAGGTTAGCATATCTATGTGTCAGATCTTGTTATGGTGCCTTGAAATGAGATTTGCTGACATTACATGAAGATGTGAAGCAGATGATACAAGACACAAGCAGGCTTCTCCAAAGCGATCAAGACAGGATGATCGAATATTGGCTTTCTCCTCCAAATCCTTCGACAAACTACAATGCTGCAAAAGAAAGACATCTAGAAGGAACCGGACAGTGGTTCCTAGAAAGTACCGAGTTTTCAGCTTGGGAATCAAGCACTAAATCAGCCCTCTGGGTGCACGGTATTCCTGGCTGCGGAAAGACCATTCTCAGCAGCACTACCATCCACCACCTTCAAAGCGGCCCCGAAGGGACGAGTCTCGTTTATTTCTTCTTCGACTTCAGCGATACCAGTAAACAATCTTTCGAGAAGATGGTCCGGTCGTTGATCTTTCAGCTCTCCAGCCTCAACGCAACCACCAGAGGACATCTGAGCAAACTCTATTGTGAATGTGGGGACGGACACAATCAACCCGACTCCAAATCCCTTTGCAATACGTTTCAAGAAATGTCGAAGGAGTTCCCACATCTCACAATTGTACTGGATGCACTTGATGAATGTGAGCGTGTGTCACGGGAACCATTGATGAAATGGATCGAAACCCTGGATTGCCGCATCCTCATGACAAGTCGCAAAATCGAAGATATTCAATCCTCCATTGAAGAGTGGGAAAGACCCGTCGTAATCTTGAGCTTCCAGGAAAGTCCTGTGAGTGAGGACATTCGGGCATATATCCGACAAAAGCTGGGCCGAGGTGCGGGGCACGCACTGCCCAAACTTTCCAAGATGAGCAAGCTCGCAAGAAAATGGAAAGGCAATAAGCGACTTTTGACTGAGGTTGAAATAAAGCTTACCGAGAAAGCTGATGGAATGTAAGCCTCTCACTCATATGCACCCCCAAAAGATCTCCAAGTTACTGATGCGGTATAGGTTCCGGTGGGCCGCTTGCCAACTCGATGCCTTGGAGGAATACGAAATGCCTCATGATATTCTGAAGGCGCTGGATACTTTGCCTGAAACCCTCGATGAAACCTACAAACGTATCTTAGACGGAATCCCCCAGATGCATTTGTCAAACTCCACACGGATCTTGCAATTCCTCACACACGCGGAAAGGCCTCTGAAAATCCGTGAGGCTGTCGATATACTAGCGACCACACCTGAAAGGAAACTAAAATTTGACAAAATGAACAGAATGCCGGACCCACAGGGTGTTCTGAAGTTTTGCTCAAGTTTGGTAACCATCTCAGAGGATACAAATGAAATACAGCTGGCACATTTCTCCGTCAAAGAGTATTTGGCTTCTTCTGGGGAAAAAGGATCATTCAAAAACAATCTGCATGCATCACGAGCCCATGAATCCATCACCAGAGTTTTGCTTGCATACTTGTCATGTTTTAAAAACTGGAAGAAGTGGCATACCAAGATAACTGCCATGATGTATCGTTTCCCTCTCGCAGCGTACGGGGTGGAATACTGGATTGAACATGCAAAAAGAGCAAGGGAAAACACGGCAACTCGAGAAGTAATCCTCGAGTTCTTCAATCACCAAGAGGCTTTGTTCATCTGTGCTAGTCTCAGCTACAAGCCGGAAACATTGCTTTATGAGCCGTATTATGACCACAGTCATCCCCACTTGGTGTTCCGACCCTTGTATTTGGCATCTACGGGCGGCTGGAAACATATAGTTGAGGATCTCTTATCTCATGGTCCCGGCTCCATCAATGACACTGGCAGCAACGAATGGTATGGTTCTACACTTCGGGTTGCCTGCTCTTCCAACTATATAGATGTTGTCAGGAAACTTCTCAAGGCAGGTGCCAATATGGGCCGAGTAGTTGGTCTGTTTTCAGAGTTGAAATACAACACGGCACTCATGACGGCACTCATGAGAGGACACAATGACTTGGTGGAACTTGTTTTCGAGTATGACGCGGATCCCAACGTTGATGTCATTCATCCAAGCCATGATGTTTTCCCAGAATGTGGTTCGGGATATGACGCATCAAATGGAGTGTGGACTTCTCCCCTTATCTGGGCCTCCCTATGGGGTTCCGAGGACATGGCACGGACTCTCCTAAACGAAGGCGCAATACCGAACAAAACCGACAAATTCGGAAACTCTGCTCTATATTACGCTTGCTGGAGAGGTCACTATGGAATCGCGAATATACTGTTAAGCCATGGCGCTGACATTGATGGAAAAAATAATCGGGGTGCGACCCCCTTCCATGCTGCTTGTAGGTCTGGTTGTGGTGAAGTAATAAGTCTTCTGCTTGAAAAAGGTCGGACGAGGAACGGGGCGATTCTCGTTTCAGGCGGAGAATATGGGGATGCTCTCCAAGTTGCATCATTCTGGGGCCGACTTGATGCAGTCAACGTGTTGGTCAGCCGCGGAGCAGACCCAAATCAAACTGAGGGTGATTATGGTCCTGCGCTACACGCAGCTTCATCCAGAGGTCATATAAGGGTCGTAGAGCTGTTGCTGAATCGACACGCTGATCCAAACATACTAGATTGTCATCAATGGACTGCACTTTTTCTTTCAGTAAAAAATGGGCACGACAATATCAGCAAGGCTTTGTGGCATTGGTCAGCAAATAGGCCTCTATTTCGATGTCTTTACCCTTCAACCTTTATTAACCTCAACAAAGAGCAGCCCATAAACATTTCGGTACCTGAAAAGATAATGGAAGGAGGTAATTATTCGAAGAGGCCTTTGCTTTATGCGATGAATGACTAAATACTTCGCAGTGTCAGACACCAAATGGGGGGATCACCGGCACGCTCGGTCTGACCATCCTTTCGTCGCGACTGCAAGGCAGATTTACTTTGAAATCAAAATCCTTGAGTCGAGAGAGTAAGAGACGTATCCTATACATACCACGCAGGGCTCACATTCATGTCTAGGAAATATACAACTAAACATGACGTTGGAATTGGCTTGTGCTGTATGGAGCTTTTCCCCGACGTCCAGTCAAGAATGGGCCGCACATCTTGCGATTGCGCTATGCGCAGATGGGAAAGATATAACTCGGTGGATCTCTTTGGTGGGGTACCAGTTTACTTGCAGGCATGCCATTCGTTTGGGGAAAAATCAGCTTGCTGGCAGTCATTTCATTCGCTGAAGAGAGATGACATCGTTGGCTGCGGCGTTGATTATGACTTAAATACATCCTTTTTCACACTAAACGGAGAAATATACGGTAAGTCAAAGAAGATCTTAAAGAATTCTCTTTTCCAGCTAGAAACTTATTTCAGAAAGACATCCCCTCGTCCGCTCCTGTTGGGAGGCTTTTTGCTGTCCTCAGCTTCAGGCACTACACACGAGTTCAGTATGATTTCTCGGCCAGGCCTCCCAATATGTCGAAACTCTTCCCGTATATTCCAGACGATGGCTCGGATTGGGAGGTGGAGCAAGATGAAGCTGTTGAAAACCATGATAGATTGACCCTCTAAGGGGCTTGACGACTAGCAGAGACTATGTACACAGGAGTGGAACTAGGCCTGATTAGGCCTTCTCAATTAGGTAAATACTATGTGCGGCCCTTCGACCTTCAACAGAAGCAGATACCTGACAGGCGGTCAAAGACGTCGCCCGCATCACCCAAAGGCCCGTCATCAAAAAATCTGGATGTGTTCGTAGGCGAGAAGTCCATCAAGATAGAAGAGGAGGCAGGCCAGTCAAAGAACATGGAAAGAGTAATGCTTGTGGAACATCGCCCTCGTAGCTTTGCTGACTTTTATCTCTAGACAACATCAACCTTGATCTCTGTATGGGTAAGTGAGGCGTCCACGCCGACAGGGATGCGAGTTTGAATCCGCTGGTCGCGAGGGCCGTCAGCGCTTCGGCGAAAATGAGCGGGAGCGTGAGCAGGCTGGAACCGTGCTAGAGAGGTCGCGCGTGCGCGGGCGGATTGCAGGCGCAGCGGGATGTAGTGTTCCCGGTCGAGGAAGACGAAGCTGTGGGCGAAGGTGGCGGGGGAGGCGGCAGCGCTGGAGCGCAACAAGCGGAGGAACAAGCGGAGGAACAGGCGGAGGAGCATGGTGGGGTGCTTGGTGCATTTTCGCTTGGCGGTGAGGATGAGGGCGAGGAAGTGGGTGCTGGAGAGCGGAGACTGGTGGCGACGCCATCGCAAGCTGTCCCGGCGCGAGGCTTACCTGTCCGCCGTACATTTCGCTGCGTTGTTCATCATACATCATGCCATACCAACTCGCAGAAAGTCACCATTGTCACGAGGAGCAAGAAGTAGCAGCAGTGGGGGTTTTCTATTTTCTAGTTTTTTTGTGCTTTTGTAGATTTTTTTGCGTTCCCAGTGACTCAACCACAGTCCCGAAGGATGTAGTTATCTCATGAAGAGGCGGAGTGTAGGACGCTGAAGACCAAAACCATCCATAAAAGCCAATATGGGTATATGGCGCCGACGCCATGCAGTCAATCCAGTACCGTCTCGTAATCGTGAACCCATCGTAACCATCATGAACCCATCGTAATCATGAACCAATGTAGACGCCAAGTAATGCCAAACCCAATCAAGACCGAATGGCGCCGCCATGCAATCCCGAAACCCAGAGAAGAAGCCATGTCCGTAGCCCTATGGTGAACGGACCCGACGAAGTAAGGCTGAGACTCTACTTGCCGCCCTTCTTGCCCTTCTTTTTGCCCTTGGCATTCTTCTCGTCGTCCTTCTGCTCATCCTGAGCGGGGGCAGCAGGCTCAGCCGCAGGCTCGACCTTCTGCTGGTTGGGGGGGACGAAGATGGTACCCTGTCCAGACTCGCCGGTCTGGTGGCACCTCCACGAGCCGTCCGGCTCGATCTGAACACAGTAGGATACCGGGTTCTTCTTCTTGTCCTCCAGATGGCAATCCTTACCGGCAATTCGGAGCAACGCCTTGAAGGTCTGAGCATCCGGACGGGCATCCTTGTGGATCTTGAGGGTCGCATAGACCGGGCCAAGCCTTCCATGCTTCATCTGCTTGCCGAGCGCCGTGCTGGTCTTCTTGCCGCCGACGCGGTTGCTCTGAACAGCGAGATCGAGGTATGGGTCATCCGGGTCGTACCTAGGGTCGCCCTTGACGATCTTCTGCAAGTCCATGCGGAAGGGGTCCTTGAACACGTCGTTATTGAAGACGTTGGGGTGGCTCTCGCCGTGAGAGTAGTTTTGCCAGTTGATTTTCTTATCAGAGATGTCGTCAACGAAGCTCAGGAACTCCTTCAGAGGTTTGGGAACCATGGTGTCTGCTGTTGGATGATCGGGTGATGCGAAAGCCTAAGAGGTGGTCAGAGGCGCTGCCAGGTGTAGGAGTGGGAGTGGCAGGCGTACAAGACTGGAGCCAGGCAAGGTGGCTCTGTAAGGAAGAGGGTGGAGTTGGAGTTGTAGAGGGGAGGAGTGGAGTTCCTCCAAAAAGCTGGGGGTTTTGTGTCTGGCTGGAGGAAGTGAATGTACAGCGCTGGAAGCTTGTCAGAAGTGTTAAGCACCCCGTTGTCAGGGAACAACGGGTGGGCACCCGCACGTGTTACCACTTTGCCCGGTCACGAGCGGGAAAATAGTGATTGAACCACCTCAGGTGCTGCCTGAGACCGTACACCTCTGGTGTGTCTTGAGGTAGAATCAAAATCGCGCTTCGTAGCTCTTGGATAGGTATCGATTCTACAGCTTCTCTTTGCGGATGACTGCATCTAGGTCTCTTGCCGCATAGTCCTATTATCTCTGCTCCATGAACCACACCGTCCTAAGCACATGTAACAGCGTCATTGTAGGAAAACAAATAAATTAACAGACGTTTGTCGTAGTGTCGAAGGGAAGAACGAGAAGGAGATGGGGAAACTAACGCTATCTTGATTTTCTAATATTCAAGAATAAAAAGGCGATTCGGCCCACTGCAAGAATTCAAATAAAGCCATAATGATTATAGAGTCAAATTATAACAGGGATAATTGACCCAGACGAAACCTTTCGGGAGAGGGGCGATTGAGGGTATGGATGGTACGGAACCCCAAAAGGACCGGTGTCCGGGGATGGCCAAAAAGCTGTATCGTCTCATAGATATAAATTTAAGAGTATGCTTGAATATACTGCATGCTCATAGTTGGAGGAGACATAAAGAATCAAGTAGCGAGTACGCAGTTTCTCATCACTTTTCTACGATTGGTTCAGATGTTCAACGAAGAAAATTAATACCTAAAGGAAAGTCTTGAAAGTACCAAATGCAAAGTATAGGATCTACTAGCATCACTTGATTCTCACCCATCATCATTGTGAAGGGCTCGTAGGCTACTTGGACGTCTCAGCAATATATCACAAAACGCTGTGATCTGAGGAGACACGGACAAGTAGAAGAAGAGAAATAGAGAAGAGTAAAAGAAAAAGCAAAGTCAGGCAAACTACCTGCAATGCAAAACAAAAAGCAAAGATGAGCAAACTACCCGCAACGTCAACTACCAGACTGAGCAAGTTCATCTCACAGACTCTTAGAAAACCTTGCCCATCCTCTCGCGCACCTTCTCAATCCACGGCATGTCGCTCAAGGATTCGATCGTGCTGACAATCTCGTTCAGCGCTGTCAGCTCGGGATCTTGATTAGAACCGGTCTTGAGATGGGGAGAATCCAGCTCTTCGAGGCGACGGTCGAACTCGCGCTTCAGTAGCACTTCCTCCCAATCTTTCTCCTCCTCCAGGCGGTCATCGTCCTTTTCATCGTCCGAATCCCACGGCTCCGGCTCATCGGCTTCGGCATACTCGTTGATGAGCGGCGGGTAGCGGTTGATGCTGTTCGGGACCGTGACCCAGGCAATCTCCCAGTCGATCAGGGCGAGGGCGTTGCCGGCATCGTCAACGAGGATGTTGTTCTTGGAAATGTCAAAGTGGTGGAGGGAAGTAGAGCCTGGGTTAAGCGTCTTGCCATCTAGAATCGTAGGAAGGATGCTCTGCAGCAGGAGGCACATTTGGGGAATACGCTCGAAGTCTTCCGAGATGTACTGACTCTCGGGAGCCTCTTCCTCAATCTCTTCGCCTGCGTCTTCCATTTCCTGCTGCTTGTCCCAGGCGTCAACGCGCTGTCTGTGACGAGGGTCGAGGACTTCGGAGAGGCTGATGTTGATGTGGGCGTTGTACATCGTCTCGAAGCTGCGATAGGGACCGCGATTGACGTTATAGTCAAGGCGAAGGTCGGAGGTGAAATCATGCGTAAACAGAGGACCAACCTTGTAAGAGCGCTTGTCGGTCAGAGGGCGATCCCAGTCGTGGTAAAGACGACCGATGCTGTCGAACTTCAGCCTGGAAAGCTCGTCGATCCACTCGGCAGCTTGGCGGTGGAGCTTGACTTTAGCTTCAAAGGGAATGTCATCCTCAACATCCCTGTATGATCGGCCGTTGATCTTCTCCATGAGCATCCACTCCAGTCCAAGAGGATTGTCCATCGAGGAATCAAAGGCGAAGATCTTCGGAACGGGGATCTTGGTGTTCTGACGGACAAACTCCATGACCGCGACCTCGGCCTGCAGCTTGTACCAAGGAGCGACTGGAAGACCACAGCGGAAAATGCACTGGTGCAAGTTACCCGTGGAATCGGTGCTGTTGATGGTGTAGACCTTGTTGAACGCGCCTTCAGCGAGAAAGGTGACGGTGATGTCGTCGTTGGGTAGACCGGAAATCTGGTAATGGCTTTGAGCAATCTCCTTGATAGCTTCGAGATTGGGCTCCATCATCCACTCGGGATCATAATCTTTCCCCCAACGATCGTATTTCCATTCCATCTTGCCCTCGAGAAGCTTAGTCGAGAGCTTCGGAGGACCAGAGCGGGAAACGCAAAGCGGCAGCGCGGCATCGCTGTTGTCAGACAAGTCATCAGAGCCCTCGTCAGAAGAGGCAGTGTCAGCGGCATGAACCTGAACCGCAACACCAGTGTTCGCGCCATCCTTGGCCACAATCTGAAAAGTCGCAGGCTCGGGCTCGGCCTCCTCCTCATCGACGTTCATGTTCGCGACGAAAGACGGGTCGGCCTCAACGTCAGCAACCAGCGTCGTACCATCCAGGGTGCTATCCCCAACATGAACATAGCTGTCATCGGAGCCGACGTTCTCGACGTCCGGGGTGGAGGACCTCGAAAGAAGCATCTGGTGGTCCGAGCTTAGCTCGGCAGCACCTTCCGCAACGAGGGTGGAGCCATCGACGTCAACAAGCGAGGAATCGTTCATCATCTCCTCTTCCTCCTCGTCAACCTCAACATCCTCCATCTCGACATCCTCGGCCGCGGTGACGAACGAAATGCCCGTCGTCTGCGTCAAGACGGACGTGAAGCTCTCGCGGTTGCACTGGAGCGGCGACGACGAGATCAAGGGCTCCATGTCGCCCGCATCGCTGTCGGCGTCCAGCATGAAGCTGTCTTCGATGCCGGCGGCCTCAGCCTCGGCGCTGTTGCCACTGCCGCCGTTATCATCCTCCTCGCCAGAAGCGTTATCATCAACACCACCACCAACCGTCGCGCGAATCTGGTTCAAGCGCGCCTCCAAGACGCGGTTGTCGACCTGGTGCGGAAAGAGGCGGTAGGTCGGAGAGGAAGACTGGTGCTCAACGATGCGACCGCCGCTGACGACAGTCGCAAGAGTAGCGCGCGCCGGGGTCGGCGTGGGAGGAATAGTGGAACTGTCACTACCGACCTCAGGCAGAACCGGGCTGCTGAAGCCAAAAGCGGGCGAGTTGCTCGGGACGGGCTGCGTGCCGGGGGTGGGAGGCAGCCTGTGCATGAAGGCCTGCTGGTGGTGGCCGGTGGTGGTCGGCGGGGTCGGGAAGCCGGTCAGGCTGATGCGAGAGGCAGCGGCAGTAGCAGCAGCTTGCTCGGGGGTCTTGGGGGAGGAAGAGCCGCCGATGGTGGCGCTGGATGCGGTGCTCACCGGGCTCGCGTCGTAGAAGACGTCGTCGCTGGCGGACGGCGCCGCGGGCGAGAGCGGCAGAGCAGCCTCCTCCTGCGGGAGGCCGGGGAGAGGCTTGTTGAGAGAGTAGTTGCTGCCAGCGCTACCGGGAAGAGTTGGAGACGAGGCAGGGACCTCGGAGTTGTGGGCCTCCTTGACGGGCGTCGACGTGCCACTGCCGTTGTGGTAGAGGTCCGAGTCGTCGGCGCGCAGGTCGGCGGAGCTGGCGCTGAAGGGGAACTCGTTGCTGTGCCTCAAGCTGCTGGAGCGGGTGGGGAAGCCAGCGGGGAGGCTGGACGAAGCGACCACAGTGGTCGGAGTGCGCGTCGGCGGGAAGCTGCCAGAGGCAGTAGGAGTCGAAGCAAAAGAAGCAGAAGAAGATCCGCCCCAACGGCCAACGGGGATCGAGCGCGGCGACCTAGCGCGGTTGCGGTGCGCCTTCGCGGCGGCGGCGGCTGTGCGCGGGGACAGGAAGTCGATGTCGTACTGCTGCGCCGGCCTGCCAGTGTACGGGTTAACACGGAAGACGGTGCGGATCGAGGCTGCGGGGGAGGCAGACCTGCTGCTGTCAGACGTGGGGGTGATGGCGACCTCTGGGATCGTCGAGGAGCGCAGAGCGCCGCCACGGGTCGGGGTGGGCTCGACGGAGGTGTCGGCCGTCATGGCATCGTCGCCGCTGCTGCTGGAGCTACTGCTGTCGCTGCCATTGTTTCCAGCGCGAGCAGCCGGCCTGTTCTTCTTGAAGGTTCTGCTGGCCTTGCGGGTGAACTTCTGGAAGAAGTTCAGCTTGGGCGAAGGAGACGTCGAGGGCGGCGTCGAGGGGCCGACGGCGACGCTCCTGGTCGAGGCGTTGGCCGCCGGGGTGTGGATCACAGTCGCGGTCGACTGGATGGCGGTCGGGTTCGAGAGGAGGGCCGGAGTCGAGGCGCTGCTGGGTCCGGCGGTCATGGGCGCTTTGGATTCCGCGCTGGGGAGGAGATCCGCATTGGATGTGTTGCGGCGCTTGCTCAGGCTGGTGGACGAGTCGCCCAGGTTAGGGCGCTTGCGCCTGTTCCTGAGGATCGCCAGCTTCTGCATGTTGAAGAGATCGCAACTGCTGACATTGTCGGTAGTAACGAACGGAATACCGAAGTCCACAACGGACTTGATAGGGAACATGGCGAAGTGAGGATATGCGCTTCGTCGCGAAAGGGTGAGTGTGACTTACAGCAAAGAAGAGGAAGAGGCCAGGAGACGGGTGGGCTTTTATGCTTGCACACAGACCAGCACTTGTGTTTGGCTCGAGCGAGACGAAGGTGAGTGTGAATGTGAACTCTGGCGCTGTGTACTGAGCGTGGAGTTGTTTAGTCTGTCGTATCGCCTGGTGTTATCAGAGCCACCTTGCGCAAGCTTGACACGACTGGCGAGAGTGTCGGAAGATCTTAGCGCAAGCGGGATTGGCTTAACAGGCCCCGGTAACGTTCAGACGGCGTGCCGGAGTACTGGTTGCAAAGTGAGATCTTCTCGGAGCGGAAGACAGCGACAGACAATCGCGACCCTGCGTCGCACCCTTCGCACGCGAAGCGGAGCGGACAGGAGTCTTAACATACAGCGACAGGACGTCGAGGATTGAGACAGTAAGGCTGAGCGCGCGTTGTGGAGCTCGTTGAAGTGGAGTGGAGGGATGAGGAGCGGAAGACGAGCGAAGACGAGCGAAGCGTTCACATATACAGCCATCCACGGTGCGCAGGGTCCATTACAAACTACGAAAGAGGCAGGTACGGGAATACGTGCTTCCGGCTTAGGGAACCTCCAGCTGAAAGCGTGCGACAATTCCATTCGAGAGCCATACGATGCTTCAGTTCCTCAGATCTTCTCTCCAGCGGCGCCCGTATACACTGCTGAGCTCATCCCCACCGCGACCATAGATCCAGACATGTTCATGAATAATGGCTGCTGGAGGCTCTAGGGTGGCTTCGGACGCTTTGTGCGGCTACAATGTCCGCCGCAAGCGCTGGACAAACTTGGCTCTCTCCCCCAGTAAGCATGTACTTCGCCACGACTTGGACAGCCGCGCGGGCAGATTGGCCCAGGTTTTCCGAACATGTGATACGTGCTTCCATTGCGTGGTGTATAACGTGCTTAGCATAGTTGCTCCTCACAATCAAATGTTCATGTGCGAATTGTTCACAAACTACCCATCCTCAAGCCGTTCCAATGCCAAGCCAACGGCCCTCAACACTTGCGCCCCAAACAACGCTGAACGCCGGCACAGACGTGGTAACAAATGCTTCAATCCAATTGATGTGATATCTTTATGTTTGAGGTAGATACTTCGATGAGGCATGTGCGCACATAGCAGCAGTCGAATCGATTGCCCGAGAACCAGAATTTCCGCCGGCCTCCTACGATACCCTCAGTGGATCCTCCCGGCCGCAACTTCACCCCGTCTCACCCGCTACACCCATAATCGGCAGTAAACCAAGAATCGAAGCGAGGAGCCGATGTCTCCAGGACAGCGAACAGCACCATCAAGCAGCAACGCCACACACCACACCATTCCGGCCAGTGAACCACACTCAATATCATTGAAAAATTTTTCTCAGATGGCATTACTATCTCGTTTTTCCCTTTTCATACGTACCTACACGTACAAACTATCTGAGATGGATAAAAACGGAGGGTTTTATTGTACAAAGAATTTGGGTGAGCATTTCCGAAGCAAGATAGAAAGAAGAAGAATAAAAAAAATGTGCTTGATGCTCAAATGCTTCCGTGTCGATCATTCAATCCAACATGGCTCCTCTTTTTCCTCTTGAAGTGCTTCGCGCCTCTATCCAAAAATAAAAAAGCAAAAAAAATCCAAGACCCCAAAATGAATCTCTTAGAAATTAAGTTAAGAAGAAATGAATAGAAGTCAAAAAAATAATCTCAAAGGCGGTTGGCGGTTATCCAAAAACCTCCCCTTACTTCGGTCCCCATTCTTGCCACTCATCCTCCGCCTTCTTCGCCGCTACCGTCTTCTTAACCGGCTTCTTGGCAGTAGGCCCTCTCCTCGTCTTTCCCCCGACCATCTCCGCGGGTAGGTCATTCCAGTTCTCCGTCTTGATCTCGGGGACGGCCGCGGTGGAAGAAGAAGAAGAGGTGCCGTTGACGCCGTTGGTACCGTTGACAATGCCGCCGTTGCTCGCTTTCCTGTTCTTCTTCTTGACCTTGTCCTCAGCCTCGTCGCTGCTCTCGTCGTACTCGTCCTCCTCATCCTCCTCGTTATCATCGTCGTCATCGTCGTCGTCGTCAAAGTCGTCCAGGTCGTCGTACGAAGCGCGCGCGCGGCCGCCGCGGCTGGGCATGTACTGCATGGGCACGCCGCCGCCGACCATGCCCGGGTCGTCCGAGTAGAGGCCGGGGGCGCGGCCGAGGATGGCGTCGGCCTTGCCGGGGCTGCGGCGGCCCTCGCGCGGGACGGTGGCGACGCCGTTGCTGGTGGTGAGGAAGCGGGAGTTGCGGTTGCTGGGGCGGGGCGGCGGCGGGGCGGGTTCCATGGGGCGAGCCTTGTAGTAGGTCGACGTGTAGGTGGGCGGGGAGGACGAGCGCTGGGGCGGCGAGTCGGGCACGCCCCAGCCGGCGGCGCGCTCGCGGTCCTTCTGGCGCTGCATCTGCGTGAAGCGCTCCTCGGCGATGCGCTCGCGCGCCTCGACCCAGCGCGGGCTGGCGTCCCAGCGCCAGCCGTCGCCCGTCGTGTTGCAGATGGGCAGCGCCCACAGCCACGGGTTCTCGCCCATGACGTGCCGCAGGTTGCGCCGCCAGCCTAGGTCGAAGGCGTTGGGCAGCTTCTCCGAGTCCAGCTCGTCCAGGTACTCGTCGTAGCGCTCGCGCTCGCGCGCCGCCTCTAGGTCCGCCCAGTTACGTTGCAGCGACCGTTGTGCGGGCGACCCCGCTCGTCGGTAGTCCTCGCCCTCCTCCGGCCGTGTCACTCCGGGCAGTGCGTTGGCGTGGATCTCGACGAGCTGGTCGCCGATGCTGGGACGGCCGCCGTCGGCGGAATCGACATAGTGGCGTTGGCCCTGGTTGTTGAAGTGCTGCTGCATCGACTTGCGCAGCGGCGACAGGTACCGCGTCTTCTCCAAGCTCTCGATGGTTGTCATGTTACGGGCGGCCAGCATGACGTGCCAGACGGTGAAGCCGGTGATGACCAGGCCGACGATGCCCGAGATGACAGCCAGCACGATGTAGTTGACGGGCGTCAGGGTGTCCATGTACTGGTCGGTTGTGAACTCCTTCCAGCACCAAATGCCCGACAGCGCGAAACAGGCCCAGCAGAACAGCGACAGGTAGGTCAGGAACAGCAGGAAGGGCTTGTAGTTCCTAAGGCCGATGCAGGCGGCTAGCCACGGGCAGTGGTGGTCCATCTTCAGCACACAGCGTTTGCATGTCGAGCAGTGGTGGGCGCGGTCCGGCTTCTTGGTCTGGCACTTCTTGCAGTAGCGCAGCTCGCCGTTGGACTTGACGGTGAACGAGGTATATGGGCGCGACAGCTCCTGGGTGGGCAGCGAGGCGTAGCCTCCTCTGGTCTGGTCGATGGGCGAGCCGGGGTCCTTGAAGACGGCTGTGGTGTAGCACCAATTGAGCATGGCATAGAGGATCATAGCCACCCAGGCAAAGAAGTAATCTGGGAAGAGATCAGCAAACAGCGGCCCACGGACGCGTGCAGATCGAGACGTACCTTTGGATGTGCTGAGCTTCTCCTGCACGCCGATCTTGTACGCCACCCACACAGCCCAGGTGGTGAGGCCGTAGACAATGCATAGCGGGAAGTACGAGACGACATTGCAGCAATAGCGCTCGCAGCGGCGGGCCCAGCTCTTGCGTCGCATGGCGAGACTGGGCGAGTGCGGCGGGGAGGGCGCGAGTTCAGCGAGCGTGGCCATGGCGCGGCGGCCGGGAGGCGGGGCGGTCGTGTGGTGTATGAATGGCGGGAGGAAGCGGGTGGTTCGGGCGGGATCCTCTGCGTGGTGGGATTAGGGGGGCGTGGGTTAGGGAGAGATGCAGCTATGAGGGCGTGGTAGGCGGATGCGCTCGGCGGTGTCTGGCTCAGCTGCGGCTCGTCATGGCGCTTTCCCGAGGGTTGAGGCGGTGCCGGTCGCTCTGGGGGCGCTTGTTGTCGGTGCGCGGTCGCAGGCTGGGCGGAGCGGAGGCGGACGAAAGCTGGAGATGTTTGAGGAGCGTGTGAGAGCAGCGCCGGCGGATGCAAAGGTCGAATGGGAAGCGCGCGCCAGCACCGCCAGCGCCCTTGGATCGCGTGGCGCAGCCCCACGTGATGACACCAGGGATCTGGTCCGTCTCGGATCTGGTGGCGGAAATAAGAAAACTGGATTCCACTCGCCCTCCCCGCTTGTCCGCCGCGCGTTCGGCGTCTGCGCCGCCCAGGTCCCCTGCCTGCCTGCGTCCCTACTATTTTCCGCCCCGTTGCGCCCGCCCGTCGTCGACCAACAACACCTGCATCCCAAAGTCTCGCAACCTTCCCGCCGCCAGCCTCCACGTGGCGCGCTTGCCGCCCGACGATTTCCCACGGCGCCGAAGAAGATCGTCGCTCTCGCCCTCAGCCACTCAGCCCTACCCGGAAAATTGACGTATCAAAACCCTCCCAATCGTCCGACTCAACACGGCCTCATCTCCGCTACTTGCCGTTCTCCACCAATTCTCACCGCCTGATGCTTTTCCAAAAGAGAAAAAGGGGTAGCTGTGGTTGCATTTCTCATGCGACTGCCCCAATTGATCTCCCATCATCGCCAGAGAGCAAATGTGACAATCTCCCATGCCTGCAAGTGACACCAAAAGAAACTTTTTTCCTCTTTGCCCCAACGGACGCCCTGTGCACAGAGCGCAAGGTACCATCGACGGGTGATCGCCGCGCGATATGACTATCTCCGCAAAATTTAATAACTTTTAGACTTAATGAGCACCAACCACGTTGACTCTCGAGCCCCCGGCGAACGTTTAAATTCTGGTGATGAGCAATTGGCACCCGTTCTACTCCAATTTACCAGAACCCCGGCTGCAACACAACTTCAAGATCTCATCAATCAATCATCACTGGTATTCTGCGCAATGAGCGAAAGACATACTGCATTCCACTATCAGCGGGGCAGTACCCCTTTCTATGGGGCCTCCAATTAGCTGAAGACCCAGAGAAAAAAGCAAGGACTAAAAAGGCAGAAAGAAATGGGTCAGATGGCGCATATCCCGCAAGAGACGGTCACCCGACCTCGAGAAAGATAACGCATCTCTGTCCCAAGCAATTTAAATGTGTGGAGTCAAGAAAAAAAAGCGAGACGATCCCATCAAAAGAAAAGACCCTCCATCTTGTGTTTGTACCAAGTCCTTTGATGCCCCGTCCACAACAAGAAAAAGAAAAGTATCAACCAGAAGAGAATAAAAGCACAGAGACACGGATTCGAAGAAAGCAGGGAAATGTAAGGAGGCAGAGTCGACCAGACATCACTCTACGGGGGCGGATCCTTCGTAACATCCGGCATCCAAACGACGACCGGACACTTCCGGAACGCTGCCCCCGCTTCGGCTGCCCTTCCCTCTCTCCCGCTTCCCCTCCCGCTCCCCGTCATCATCTTCGCGAAGAGAATTGCTTGTCCTGGCGTAGTAGTAGTGCGGTGCTGCATTTACATGACAGTGCAGCCGATACCGCCGGAGGAGATAGCGCCACCAAAGTCGACGAGCTCGTCCTGCTCGAGGGAGTTCATGACAGTGCAGCCAACGCCGCCGGACGAGATGGCGCCGCCGAAGTTGACGAGCTCCTCGCGGTCGATGGAGTTCATGAGGGTGCAGCCGACACCGCCGGACGAGATGTTGGGGCTCTTCGGGGTGTTGTCCTTCTTGAAGGAGACGGGAGCAATGGCAGAAGCGTGCATTTTGGTTTGTGGTGGTGGGGGTTTTTCGTCTGTTTGTTTCGTGTGAGTAAAGGATGAAAATGGCTTGGTGGCCTTTCTGTGTTTGACTTACTTGAAAAAACTGTAGTGAGTGTGGTGATGGGAGTGGTGGTGAGTCTACCTTCGACGGGCTCGTGGAGTCTTTTATACCGCTTGCAGCCTTGTTGGTCTGCTACGTCGTCGACTTTCTCTCCGCCACAATATGCGTGGTCGAATAAAGCGAGGATCCAATCGTCTCTTTCTTTGCTGACGGATGACCCTTGTCGTATCTATGGAAGATGACTGGAGATGCCCGTTGTGGAGCGAATGAAGGTGCTTTGAGCCTTGGCGAGTTGCAGTTGTGGTATTGTCCCCTCCGCCTTAGTATTGTCTCCCGCCACTGGTATTATCCTATTCCTTGCCAGGGATTGGCCAGATCAGACAAACGAGAGATCAAATGCATCCTTGTGGCGACAAATGCTTGCCGAAGATCGTAGGATCATTAGGCTCCATGTGCATTGGTGGGACTGCCCCACAGTGATCATTGGGCCGCTTACAAACTCGCGTGTACCATCCGGCGTGACATCCGCGAGAATTACGACGCTTGCTCAAATAGCTCAATGTGTGTTACAACATCCCAAAAGCAGTATCTCCGCAAAGCATGACAATGTCAGGTGCCGGAAGTAACTGTCCACAAACTTCGTCAAGCCCTCACGCCAACACAGAGTCGCCTCGCTACTCGACCATGGCTTGAAGGAAGGTAAAGGCACAACCTGCCGGACCAAGAAAAGCCTCATTGTCAGCTGTCAGCTGCATAAATCACGGAGCGGTCTCTGGCTCGGTCTGCAGAACCCCCGTAACCTCATGCATCGCCTTCTACGACCTCAGACCAAATACCCAATTCCAGAACGACCCCGCATCCCGCCCAACGATCAAACAAAAAGCCGAACCGGGCTGCACAAAGACGTCGTCTCGTGCCGAGACCAAACCAGCATCTTGATATTGTCCCGCAATGCCGAGACGTTAGTATTGTCCTCTCCCCGCCAAGGCGCTAACCAAGGCAGGCAACTTTCACAACACCACGCGAGCATCAAAGTCACGATCCATACAAAGGCCGAGCATACCTCAATCCAAAAGTCCGTCATAACAAATCATCATTTCAGTTACATGTAGCCCAACGACCCCAGCAGTGCCAGACGCCGGAAAGCCGTGCGTCGTTCTTCATCTACAGATGACGTGCCCATGATATAAACGTCCCTGCGCGTAATTGCTTTTCCAAGAGAAGAAAGACGACCATTCAAAGAAAACATCATCAACAAAACATAGCCTACACTCAACATCATTTAAGTGTAAACCTCCTCAGTGAAAGCGTTCAGCTGCACACCGTTCTTAGCCACATCCTCCTCCTTGAGGAAGAGCAGGGGCATCTCGACCAGCATGCCGCGGACGCGGCTGAGGATCTCCTTGACCTGGCGGGCGCCTTCCTCGCCGGGCGCGAAGTTCTCGGAGATGACGTGGCCGCGCTTGTAGCGGCGAGGCTTGCCCTCGTGGCCGCCGTCTTCCTTGGCCTCCTCGTCCTTCTTCTCCTTCTCCTCCTCGTCGTCCTTGAAGTAGCGCTCGTAGTAGTCGTCGTACTGGTCCCACGTGCGCACGCCGTCGTACGGCACGGCGTGGAAGACCTCGGCGAAGGCGTCCGTGTTGGTCTTGGCCGTGGTGTTCCACAGGTTGAGGAAGTCGTCCGAGATGGGGTCGACGACGAGCTCGTCCTCGCGGCTGCCCCAGTCGTAGCGGTTGGGCACGCCGATGGGGCGGAAGTTCTCGTCGGGGCGGGTGTAGTCCTGCCAGGGGAGGAGACCCAGGTGTTTGCGCGTGAGCTGGCGACGCAGACTGGCCGCGAACTTGGACGCACGCCACTCCTGGCCGTCCATGAGAGAATCGCAGGGAGTGGGGTCCTCGATGACGACGGCGATTTCGGAGTCGTGGAAGCCGAGCTGGCTGCGGTCGTTGAGGTTGGCAGAACCGCAGATGACGATGCGGTCGTCGGCGATGAGGAGCTTGGAGTGGATGTAGAGCTCCTCGGTGACGAAGGCGTCGATCTCAGGGGTGCTGCCGGACCAGGGGACGTTCCTGATGTCCTCGCCGCCGAGCATGTAGCACTCGGAAACGCTGTCCCACTTGCCGCTGCCGAGGCCGCGGTCCCGGCTGATCTGGCGGGCACCTTGCTGGTACTCTCTGTAGCGATCCTCCTCCTCGTCGCCACGGGGGTATCCGTCATCCTCGCCCTCGCGCTCCTGGTAGCGGCCGCCGTACTTGCGGTCGTGCTCTTCACGAGCCTCTTCGTACGACACACCAGCATTTTCCTCGGCCTTGTCAAGGGAGCCGCTGATGTTGATTCTATCATAGTTGCGCAGATTGTAGAAGCGGATGTACTCCATCGGGTTGATACCTTCGGCAGCGATGGTCTCGTAGATACTCTTGCCCTTGCCACGGTTGATCGACTTGTACTGGAACTCCATAATGGCGCGAGTGCTAAGAGCCTCATCCGACTTGAGGTCACCGGGGAAAGCAGGGACGGCGGGGATCATGACGATGGCCCTCCACTTCTCGCCGTTCTTGTGGGCACGCAGCACACGCTCGACAATGGCGGCACCGATCATGTTCTTGATGGGCTTCTGGTCTTCGCATGTTGCCGTGATGAAGAACTGGTTCTCAATGTAGATGAAGTGCTTGCTGTTCTTGATAGTCTCGATATAGGCGTTTTGAATCGAGTGCTGCGATGAATTAGCCTTGGTGAATTATTGAGTCAATGTCTGGTACGTACCTCGACCTTGCAGCCGTGACTCCACTCGGCGCAGCTACGAGTCAACTGGATCGCAGCTGCACCAGTGCCAGCGCGGTCGTTGGAACCATCGTGCTGCTCACTCTCAGGCTGCTGCTCCTGTTGGCCGTAGCCAAAGTGGTGCTCAGCACGCTGGAACTGGTGGTGGGCGTGGTGCGAAAGGCTGGTGAGAGTCTTGCGGAAGCCGTAGCCACTGTCCTCCTCACCGTAGGCAAGATCATCGTCCTGTTGCTTAGGGGCAGACTTCTTCACGCTCAGCCTCTCGAACCTGCCGTCGTTCTTGATCTTGTACTTCTCGTGGAAGATGTAGTTCCAGCGCTGGGTGAAGTGCTCCTGCAGATCTGCCACGACAGGGCCGTTGAGGCTCAGGGCAACGTCGGACCAGCCCATACGAGAGCTCCTCTCGCGATCAAGCTTGTTGTTCTGCCAGTTCTCAACGTCCTGGAAATCCATGATACGAGCATTGTTGTAGTCTTGTCCGGGCCAGACGATCTTGTTCAGGTCACCAGGGTGGACATCGGCGATCTCGTGCTGGTTGGTGTCCCAACGGCCATAGCAGAGATCAAGACCACCCATGAAGGCGATCTCACCGTCGATAAGACACAGCTTCTCGTGGTGGGCCCAGAAGAGGACGGTATCCTGGTTGGAGCCGTAGATGGCCTTGAAGGCGTCCCACGGAGCAGTGGAAATCGACTTGGCGCTCAAGCTGAAGCCCTTGAACTCATCAATGAGATCTTGGGTGAGGGTGTTGTGGTCGACATAGTGGTCGGGGTGGCGCTGGACCGCAATGTTGGGGTGCAGGCCCTCGAGGTGGTGCTTGGTGTGCTTGGAGGAAACTGTAACAGGCGGGGCAATCAGCGGGTCCGTTGCCTCAGCATAGTCCAAAGACTTGAATATGACGTCCAATCCGACACGCGCGAGCGCCCTGGTAATTGGGTCGGTCGAGTCGGGGAAGAGGGAATGGAGATATCCGGGGAGCCAGGGACTCAGGTACTTACGGGTCAGGGCCTGCTCGACCTCCTTGTAGACGATGACGTTGACCTTGACGCCGCGCTCGGCAGCGGCCTGCAGCATGCGGTCAAGGCGGTACATCTGGTTCTTCGCAGGCGGACGACGCAGGTACAGTTCCGGGGAAAGCCACCCTAGGGCGAGTCAGCGCTGTGTAGCGTAACACGGCAGCGGAAGTATGTCTCACAGTCGAGGATCCAGATGGACTCCTTGGCCCGTTCCAACGCCTCAGACACAGCCCACATGTAGCCGCAGCCGTCGACAAACCACTTGACGTTGTTGTCATGGCGCTGGGGAGCAAAGCTCAGGAAGCGGTGGTCGGCATACTTCTGAGCGCCCTCCTGGGCCGTCTCAGCAGCAGCGGTGCTGACCTGCTCGTGGGTGGTCGGGGCCTCCTCCTCGTGGCCCGTGAACAGCTCGCCGACCTTGTTGAAGAAAGAAGCCATCGGGGGCGGTTTCTGGGTGGAATAGGGCTCGTAATGGGTGGGCTCGCCTTGCGGCTGGGCGGAATGAGGGGAGAACGGGTGGTGGAGGGGGCGGCGGTGGGCAGAGGTTATATCCTACACGACGACAGATCAGCACATGCAAGCTGAAACAGCATGGACGGACATGATTCACGGCGGGCTGCGGCGGTGCGCTACTCACAGACGGCTCAGCCTCAGCTCTCTCCCCAAGGAAGCGGCGCCCAAAGTCGCCGATGAGCCCGCGCTCTCCACTTTCATCGCCATGGTAGTCTCCATAGGCCAGGTTGTCGTCGTGATCATTGGACATTGTTGCTCGGGGAGCGGCCTGTGCGCGAACTTTTCGGCGGGTCCAGCGGTGTGACCGTCCACGGCTGGTCGGAAAGCGGTGACGCTCCCCACAGTTGTAGGGCAGGCTCGTGAAGCTTGAGTCGTGTCTCAGGGTCCAGACGGCGCCGGAAAGCCAGTGGCGGGCGCCCGACCGACAATTGCAACCGTTCGGTCCGTCAGGAGGTCAGCAGCGCCTCGGAACCGGTGGTGTTGCGCGGCTCTGGTGTGGCTTGAGCGGCCGTATCGTGCTCGCGGCCACGACTTCGGTGATTGGCCTTAAAACACGAACCCCACTCAATCCTTGTCACCGCCCGGGATCAAGCTGCCCCAAGCTGTTATGCGTTGCCCAGAGCTCCAGCTGGCCTGAAGCTGTGACCTGACCACCAAGCTGTCGCTATCGTGCATCTTGGTGCCGCTGTCAAACGGCTCCCCGCATCCCACGACTCCGCGCCGCCTGGCGCTTCCAGCATCCGCAACCGGCGAGCCGCGGCTAAATTGGTTGCTAACGGGCAAAGGACCCTGGCGATCTCGGACAGCAGTGTGGAGATAAGATGACAAAACAAAAACAGACGTCAACGCTTTTGCAGAACTGCCATGACCTCATCGCTGCGTGCCGGCCGGCGCGGTCGGCATATGTATCCCGCACGTGGTGCTGCACCTTACCCCTCCTTCTGCATCCCAAACCCCTCAAATCATTGAGCCGCATCGCGCAGTTGTATATATACATCCATCATCATGGCCTCCGCATCGCTGACCACCCGCTTCGCTCCCCGCGCCCTGCTGCCCCTCTCCGCCAGGCTTGCCCGCCCCGCTTTTGCCGCCCACCAGCACCGTTTGTTCCATCAATCGCCCACAATGGCTTCCAAGCACCCCATCACCACTCTTGATGTATGTCCCGTAGTCAATGTCACGCATGCATGCATATACTGATGTCTGTAGGCCTCCCTGATCCCCCGTCTGCCCGAGTCATCCCCGACTCTGTTTGAGGCGAAGAAGGCGAAGAACCTCTCGTTCGAGGCCATTGCGCAGAAGCTCGGCCGCGAGGAGGTTGCCGTCGCCGCGCTGTTCTACGGCCAGTCTGCCGCCAGCGAGGAGGACGTCAAAAAACTGTCCGAGATCCTCGGCATCCCCGTCGAGAAGCTTCGGAGCCAGCTCGCCGGCCACCCAGACCGCGGCCGTACCATGGAGATGCCTCCCAGGGAGCCCCTGATCTACCGCCTGTACGAGATTGTGCAGAACTACGGCTACGCCTACAAGGCCGTCCTCAATGAGAAGTTCGGCGACGGCATCATGAGTGCTATTTCCTTCTCCACCACGGTGAAGAAGGAGACTGATGAGAAGGGTGATTGGGCCGTCATTACCCTCCGCGGCAAGTGGTATGTTTTATTGATGCAGTCTATCTGCTCGGTTACTGACTGAAGTAGGCTTCCGTACTCCCGCTTCTAAGCGTATCATATTTCCATCTGGAGCTGGACTTCTAACTAGCAATTTGCATTCTGTGAGAAGCGATAGAATAACGGTTAATGAAGTCTATGTTATGAATCCCATATGCGTTCCGCAGATGTTCACCTACAGTTCCTCGAAGTGAAGGAGACTACTCATTGACTGGACAGTGACTAGGGAGTGGGAAGAGGAGCTTTCAGACCATGCCTTCCCTTCGCAGAATGCACTCTCCCAGCTGGCCACTGTTTGCTACCCTGATATGAGGGACCGCCTAATGCACCTGCCTCAGCGGTGTCTGAAATGCCGCACTGCATCCTCAGCATCATTCATCCCAGCTCTGCCTACCGGAATTCCCTTCTCTCCTGACCACGTTTTCTGCGTCGCGAAAACGGCGGGCATCATTTCCGGCAAGGACGACACTGCGCTACTGTCGCTCCCCAACGTTACTATCTTTTAACATCACCCTCACTACATTGCGCCTCATGCGCGCTGGGCCAGCGTCCTGCGGTATCTGACACACTCATCTGGATGCAGGCGCCTGGAGAACACTCTGAAATTAGGCGGCAGCATTCTCATTTGGTGTCAGACTGTGCGTGAGGCAGGCGCCGAGGTTCCTGCCTGGTTCCTGCCTAATCCGCGCGCCCTTCACCCACAACTTTACTTCTTCGTCCGCTCTCGTCCAACCTCCCTCCCTCACCGCAACAACTCCGAGGTGCACAACACCACTGTGGCTACCTTGCCCGCCGGCATCTTCCCTTCTCCCTTCTACGCGACGTTCGACAACGTTCCAGCACCGTCGCCATGACCGTCAAATGCCCGAAGCCGGGCTGCGGCGCGGCGTTTGGGACAGACAGGGCCCGCAAGAAGCATTGCGACGAACTGGAAGACCACGACTATTGCAAGAAATGCGACTACCTGGCCAAAGATTGGGATGATCTCACCAACCACAAAGCAAACTCGCCCATCGTCCATCTTTGCTGCAAGTTCTGCGGTCAGGATTTCAAGACGTCCAGCGGTCGCGACCGGCATATCAAGACGGTTAGCTCAAATCTGGAATTATCTCCCCTGCCAGCGCTAACATCGCATCACAGATTCACCCCGTCGACCAGGACATCCGTTGCATCGGCTGCAATGAGCACTTCGTACGCGCCGCTGCTCTCGTCGAGCATCTTGAATTCGACCACTGCCGCAAGATCTCCGCTCAGCAATTCAAGTCCAATATCCAGCACAAGCACATGGTTGCTAAGATCTTGAGCGACCCGGATGCCATGAGCTCGAAGCTGTTCGACTTCAACGTCAATGACACAAGTTCCAAAGGCGGCGTCGCTTTGAGCGAGTCCTCCAATCTGCTTGATGAGGAAGACAAGAACGCGCCCGATTCATCCCAGAATGGCGGCTCTGTCATCCAGCCCTTGGAGCCGCGCGTGAAGCCCCGCGATCCGAACGCCCCTCGTCTAGGCGAGCGCTGGCCCTCTTTGCCTTCGCACAGCAGACAGACCTCTAGCTCAACCGAGATCAGCAGTGGTATGGCTGGTATTTCTCTCTCCGGAGGATCCAGCGGTGGTGCTCGTCTACCATCTTCCGGAATGCCCTCCGTCAAGTCTCCCTCATCGGTGCTCTCGGACTCTACCGTAAAGGCGTCGGAATCGCAAGCATGGACTTCTGCTTCTGGCGCCTCAAAGAAGCTCTTTCCCGAGGCGGAGAAAACTCCGGCCTCGCTTCACTGGGAGGCTGCGCTCAAGGCCAGGGAGCTGGAGTACGAGGCGGCGAACTCCACCAACATGCTCATGCAGCGTTACTGGGATCCGACCCACAAGGACTACAATCCCGAGCGATTCTTCAACCCGGTCATCGAGATGTACTCGTGCCCATTCCCGCAGTGCGACGAGAACTTCCGTGAGCCGTTCATGCTGGAGTATCACATCAACACGATCCACGGCATCTCCCAGCAGCGGTGCCCACAGTGTCTTAAGCTGTTCAAGAGCACCACCGCGCTCGTTGCTCACTGCGAGGCGCCAGCCTCCACCTGTGGCATCTCTCGTTCGGATCGTTACGGCCAGGCCATCGACCAGTTCTCTGGAGGTTTCTTGGGCGCCAAGGACGCACGCCGCCCTGACTTCACCGAAGCCGAGCGCGAGGACAAATACACCGACAAGACGAAGACGGAGAAACATGCGGGCAGTGGATACAAGATCGGCATGATCAAGTACGAGTCCACCCTCCCGCTCGACTGGCCTTCGGATTCCCTCGCCAGCAGCACGCAGATTGGCCGTTCCTGGGACGAAGGCGGCCGCGGCCCGAACATCGGCGGCAACATGAACCCGGCCGTCCCGCTGTCCAAGTCCAAGAAGGTGCACCACTCGACCGCCAACATCTACCCGCAACCCTTCCAGGACTTCGTGCCCGAGATCACCCCGAACATGTTCGCGCCGCCACGCGAGCAGCGCGAAAAGGCTCAGAAGTCCCCCACCGCCGCCAAGTCCTCGACTATCCAGTCCTCCTCCGCCGCCTCGAATGGCGTGGCCAAAGAGAACGGCCCTCCTGCTTCGCCGTCTGCTCCGAAGACGAAGAAGAAGAGTAAGCGCCCCCAGAACATCGCCAGCCAGCTCATCGATCCGGAGGCCTACAAGCAGTACTACGAGCCCGGCTCGTTGCTCGGGTCGCCTGAAGAGCCGCTCGTCCCCATGCGTCGCGCTAATGCGTACTACATGTCTGGCGAGCAGATCGTTAGCGATGGCGATGGTGATGGAGATGACGAGGATGACGGCGTGTCGTTGTCGGCTTCGTCTACTCGCAGGAGCGCCTGGGACTGAAGTGCTTGATGCGGTGGTTGCGGACAATGGGAGGAAGGAAATGATGGTGCGTCGGGTAGGCTTTCACACGTGGGTGGAGGGGTTTGGTTTGCTTTACTTTGCGGTTTCTTTTGAATGATTTTCAACGGCTTTCCGGAGAAGGGACGGATATTTGGCTGGGACGAGAGAGAATGAAGTAGTATTGATTGCTTTGAGCTTCCATTGAGTTTCGGCAAAAAGGCAGCGGTTCACGGCAGTAGATATGATGGTCATGAAGATAGTTTAGGTCCTTTAAACGAGGAATACGCGGGGAAATTGGTTGTATGAAAATTATCGATGGCCTAGCTCAACCAAAGCTGCCCATAAGGGCTCAGATAGGAAAATATATGAGGTCACCATTCGCTTTCAAAGGAAGCAGCTATTGATGCCGACTAGAGTCTGATACGGAAGTGTTTTCGATTACAACTCCTCTTATCTGCCCTCATGCAATCGTATCGGTGGAGTTAAAGACAGCATGCAAGATGATACGTCGTGAAAGAGTTAAAATGAAAACAAGGAATATTTAAACCTGGTTATTCATCACCGTTGCCGCGATCCATTTTTGTTTTCTACCCCTTTTGTTTTTTGTTGATCTTTCTGAACACCAAGCATCTACCCCAGTACAGTTACTCTTTGTAAAGCACCAATTGCGCAATCTATTCCTTCGACACCATGCCACCTTCTCAAAACTCATGTACATAATTAAAATAGTTTGTCGCTTAATGCGAAGAAACAACAGCATGAAACTCCATGAATCCATACCCTTCAATATAAAAATAACCAAGGAAACAGTCCTCTTTCCTCATGCGGCTGACTCGCACTAGTGTTTCCAGGAATAGGTTGCGAGGAGTCAAGATGATCGTCCGCATCTGAACGCTCGCCACCATTGATATGGATACCCGACATTGCCTCCAGATCAACATTGCTGCCAAGTCCAGATCCAGGATCC
Organism: Lasiodiplodia citricola; assembly: GCA_023089105.1. NCBI lineage: Eukaryota > Fungi > Ascomycota > Dothideomycetes > Botryosphaeriales > Botryosphaeriaceae > Lasiodiplodia > Lasiodiplodia citricola. The sequence goes on along the minus strand of JAJNLL010000060.1, from coordinate 154,128 downwards.
AATTCACCGCTTGAATCTTCCCAGTCAAAATCTGTTTCAAAGCTTGAAGCAGCTAAGGAAGCGCTGTCGCTTCTGTGTGATCTCTCCAACATTGCCACAGACCACTTTACGGACAGCAGGTGGCTAGGCTCATCTGTTAGTTTTTCGAGAAAAGTCCATGTCTGGATGGAGTCTTGGCCTTGTGCCAGGAGATCCAAGTTCAAAACGCTGTTTTCCAGAAGGTCTAGTAGCGTCATCCGGTCACCGGTGGTGATATCGATATCTGCATGAAAAACCCCTACGCCTGGATACCGGTCCGTCCAGATAAGAGTTACTTTATGGCATTTTATCGAATAATTTTAAACATTGACTATAAGAAAACAAAACCAGGAAGCAAGAAAGACGACTTTTTATGAGAGGACAACGGGAACGGAATAAAGAGGAACATGAAATCAAAAAACATGATCGCTCATGTACTGCTGGTTCTCACTGGTGTATTTAGGAGGCGGTTCATCAAGCCAAAAAAGACCCTTTTTGTCATCCGGGTGAGGTTTGCCTGGCCTTGTGCGTAAAGCACTGTCGTTGTCCGACCCCAACCTACCGGAAGGACCATAATTCAGAGCAGCCATGGGTTGGACGTAGCCGCCTAATTCTGAATCGAAATCTGCATCATCAATCGGCTGTAACCTGCCAGATTTAACTTTCCGATCAGAAGCAGCTAAGACACTGTCTGTGACTGGGCTACTGTGGAACATCTTGTATGTTTTTCCCATGAGGGAAAGCGGCGTTTTCCCGGCGTTGTCTGCCACATTTGCATCCGCATCATGATCAACTACGAGCGTCTGAAACGTTTCATTACGTTCTGCGCTTGGAGAGTTTGAGGCAATCTCATGAAGCGGCGTCCTTCCCATCGCATCCGGAACATTGACAGCCGACCCGTACGAAATGAGCTTCATCACTACCCTGTAGAAGCTCGATCTGGCGGCGACGTGAATAAGAGTCCTTTTCGAATGTGTCTCAGGCCTATTGATGTCGAAATAACCGACTTCCTTGACCATCATAAACCCCACGACTCGATCGAAAAAGATTTCCGAGTGTGATGCTGCTGCTGCAAGAATAGATCCACAGGACAAATCATCATTCCACGGATCCGCTCCATACTCCAGAAGAAGTCCGAAGATGAGAAGATTCTGCACTCGTATCGCTTCCGACAGTGGACAGGTGACGAAATCGCTGTCGCCATATCTTCGCCACACGGAGGGAATATCGGGGTAATAATCGGACCATTTCCAGGCCCTCAGATTGGGAAAGCCATCCGCACGCAGTATCTCCTGAGGTACTGTCAAGGCGAGCTTCGTAGCCCATGAATCTCCACGACTGTAGTCTGTAACACAATGTACCCAGACGTTGACGTTGGCTTTCTTGCGTAAGACCCATTCACAAAGATAATAGTCGCCCGCAAGGATGGCAGCAATGAGTGGAGTGATGCCAAACACATCCGCTCGATTGATGCCAATGGCCGAAGTGGAATGTTCGAAAAGTAGAGATGCCGCAGGACTTCCGTATCTACACGCCACGGAAAATGCCTCTTGGAGTGCACAGGTTCGGAAGTCGTGTTCTAGCCTGGCGTCATCCTCTGGCTCGAGCACGTTGTCTCCTTTTGTAGTACGAATAAGTTCCATTTTTGATTGGATCAAATCGGCCACACTTGGATGACGCCACCGGATTGCTTCAAAAAGGACATAAAGATAGCTGCCAAGGGGCAAGTCCAACAAGCAACGTAAAAAAGCCTGAAATATTTCCATGTGTTCAGTGCTTCGATCATCCTGATAGAACAGATATCGAGAAAATACTTCTGGGCAAATGCGAGTGAATCTCTCAGGAGTATCGTGGTAGTCCTGAGTCTGAAGAAGCAGAGAAAAAATTTGTTCGTTGCAGGACGAGGGTTCTAGCGATGCAAGCAACACATTGGCATCATCGTCTTTCGCTCCCATGTCTACGAGCGCGAAAGTGCTAGATATGTCAGAACCTCTTACTGCATTCTGCAGTCCCTCATGCAGTGCGGCTTTGTCGAAGTCGAAATTCATCTCTGCATTTGCCTTCAGGTGATCGATGATGGATAGCCGGCATTTTCGTGCGGCTTCATTGGCGACACGTGAGAACCACTTGCCCTTTTCCTCAGCTGAATTCTGTTCGGAAACTCCAATAGTGGTAGTGGCGTACTGCAGCAAACTCCAAAAGAATGCGTCCTTCTCGCGTTCTAGCGCATCACATAAGGTCTTGGTGACTTCGGAAACCGTATAACCTTCGATGCGCGGCCCGTTGAGAAACCAGTTGACCACGAAGTGGAAGCCTTCCTCCTCAAGAAAAATGAAAGGGTCGATGGAAAATTTGGCTGTGGTGATGGTGCACCATTGTATCGTACTCATGCCCGACTCTCGCAGTGAAGTCAATAAGGCTTCTAATTGGCGGAATTCTGGATCGGCCTCGTAAGTCCTTGGTACCCCCTTCAGGACTTCCTCGCTGTGACGAGGCCAATTGTCTCTGGCGTACTTGCAAAAATGGAGAGTGTTGCCGAGCTCCTCATGGACATGAGAAGCAGAGTCTGTTGAGTGGCTGTCCTTACTCTGACTACCGTTATCAACACATCCAGGCAAGCGACCATGACGCGTCACCCAATCGTGGGATTGTTGAGCCCGATGAGCCATTCCGACCTCTGTTCCGATCTCACGTACCGGCATCTCGTCCCAATCGATTAAGGACAGAAACCGGAGGCAAATAGATCCCAGAAGACAATGTGACCGGATAAGGTCGATTGAGGCCCCCCAAGTGAGATTACTTGACTTTTCTGGGGTAGATTGAGACGAAATCAGGAATTCTTTCGCAGTCTGGTGAATGAAGTCCACAGTGGAGTCAATAATACGAATTACTGAGCCGCACAGCCGCTTCATAGCACCCTCGATGTCTGGTTCGGGATCAATATCCTCAAAGCGTACGCAGGTATCCTGTAGCTGTAGGGCAATGTTCGCCTCATCGAGGCTGAGTGGCCTGGTAGAAGCGGCCAGGACCAGCAGTAACCTTTGGGTTTTTTCTTTGTCACTCGTCCTGGACAGAGAATCTTCGTACAAGACGTTGAGCTCACTTGGATTGGTGTCCAGTATCTTGCGAATTTCCTCCATGGTGATGTGTTGTAGTTGTTCGAGCGCGTTGAAAACCAGTTCAATCCACAGAAAAGTTCGGTCGGCTCTTTGAGAGGTTTCGGCATGCAAAAACATCTGAAGCTCTGAAGGAAAACGAGTGGGATTCAAACTTTGTGTCTTATCGGCAACCATTGTCTCGATGTCCTTGGAAATTGCGGGAGTCTCATTTTCAAGCCGTAAACGAATGTGTGAAAGAGGTCGAAAGCGCTCCTCTATTACAGCGTATGGCCGACTTGTGATGAGGAAATTTGGAGGTTGATGTGGTTGACGTGCGGTACCGGAGCTGGAGAAGGTAGAGACAATATGGTCGATGAATTGAGAACGTGATGGCTCTGGGCATTCATCCAAACCGTCGATGACACAAAAGAGTTTGGGGGAAGTCCCCTCGGATCCAGTGGCCGCGTTACAGATGATGTTCCAAATTGTCTCATCTTCACGCATGACCTGCTCTTCGGTTTTGTACTGGAGCTCTTGGCACAGCATGTGCAACATTCTACTGGATTTGGCTCCGGTCGACGAAGTAAGAAGCTTTAGGAGTTGGTGCAATAAAGCACACAACAAGACGTTCTTACTATATCGGAAATCTCGGAAGAAGAAGTGAATGACAATGTGGCCGTTTGAGAGTAGCTGCTCGATCAGAAACTTTGCCAGAACAGACTTCCCGCAACCTGCGTCAGCTGTGACCCAAAGTGCAGATGCCTGTGTTGACTGTTGCCACTGTAGAAAGCGTGGATGTTCAAGAAACCATTCGCATGTGTTTCTCGAACGGAGTGGAACGCGATTCTTATCGCCGTAGTTGCAGCTTCGTGGGTAGATCTCTCTCGTGAACGCTAGTAACGTCATTATACAGCAATTAAAAAACCTCTCATATGAGGCCAATGCTTCTAAAACTCTCATTTACCTTTGATCTGTTCTATGTTTTCCGTGCTCAGTTGGTCGGCTTGTCCTACAAAGTTGAGTTAGAAGGAATCCAAATGTGAACGTCGATGAAGTGGCAACTACGGTAGGCAAAACAGCATATTTCTCTTGCATTCACTGAGGTTTAAAAAAGAAGGAAAAGTTTTCTAGGGGAAACATATCAAGAGAGAATGGTGAAGCGCAGGCAAAACTTACGTTGGGTTTGCTCGGGGCTTCTAAAGAGATCTGACCCACTCGTCGACCGAACAATGGCTTCGCTCGCCAAACTAGGATTTTTTTTGTCAATTGGGGGGGTTGAGGTCGATCCTTCCTTTAGCTGAGGGAGGCGTGGCGACTCTAGATTTGCTCCTTTTGTTGTACTCATGTGAAATGGAATGGGCTTGCCGGTGCTCTCATGCGTCTTTATGGAAGAGACAGACTCATGCTCATTCTCTTCACTATCGTCGCGTGGAGGAAGTGAGAGCAGAGCAAGCGTGAAAAGGTGATTGGAGATGTGGTTCTCAAGATCATCGTCGCGCATGTTTTCGGTTCCACACAATGGGCAGGACTGAAATGTAGGACCAATTGGCCGTGCACTCATCTCTGCTAAAAGTGGAAGATCATCGTCCTCGAAATCCCCCGCGTGAAAGCCCTGAAGATGAGCCAGAAAGTCGCTCTCAGTGTTGAAAGTCTCCTCATGATCCTCGGTCCTGCAACGCCATTTTAGAAGGTGACTCTGGCGCATATGATCAATCCAGTCCTGTCTTCGCTCGAACAACATCCGGTCGGGAGGAAGTTCGCATCGTTCGTTCAAGCATACGTATGGGTCGAGATCTGCTCTGAGATGTTCACTGAAGTAATGTCAGCTGAGAATCGTGGACTATTACTGAGACTTGACGTACTTCCATTTCTCCGGTTCGAAGTCAGTGGCTGGAAGAGTGATGAGGCAGTATGGGCATGTTGCTTGCGTGCCATTACAAGCTTGTGGTGGGGCTGGAAAGAGGAGTTCATGTTCTGACGAAGAACTAGTCCTGCTGCTCCTGGGTGGCCTGCGAAAGCTGTTCTGATCCAGCCGGGTGACGTGCGGATATATCTCAGGCTCGTCTCTATACCGCTCTTGAAGATACCGAAATCGGTTGAAACGGATTAACATAGCCGATACAAGCCTTTCGCGAAGAGCTTCCGAAGATATTTGGAAATTTTCAGTGACGTACTGATGTGCAGTCTTCTTGAAACTTTGGCTCAAATCATCTGTAAGCCTTGATTCCGCGGTAGCTTCCTGGTAAACCCGCTCGGCACTGGCTTGCCGTATTGTATAGGAAAGCCGGTAAAGGAGGCCGATGTCATCTGAGATAGATTCGATATTTTCAGCTATCTCCTTTTTGGTGCCACGATCTAGCGTGGCCGTAGCATCAATGGACGAAGAAGGCTTAGCATGCGTGTTCGACAGTTTTTCCACTATTCAAGTGTTAACAGCCTCTCAACTGCAAGTACGACTGAGAGGGGAAAGGGAGTACCAGATGTTATACTTTGAAGAATCACTGTAAGCATCCCTGTGATCATCTCTCGAATTTCAGGAACTTCCCGAAGACGAAAGTCCAATGAGGCGCGCGGATGTGCGAAAACGCCAGTGGTTGCGGCCCAAACATGAAACCGGCCACATTGGTCTTGCAAATCAGTAGTGAGAAAGTACTGAGATCTCCCGTCGCAGTTATCGAATGCTTCGGTGCACGCCTGCGCTTTTAAGGAGATGAATTCTAGCTCTCGTGCGCCCGACATTCTTCGGTTGCGTTGATGCTGCGGAGCGGAGACAGGGACTGAGAGGGATGGCCAGCGGAGAGAAAATACACAGCAGAGCCTTCCCTGCACGAACAAAGCTGTATTCTTACGTACCGTAACTCTGTTTGGTTCACCTGATGCGTAAAGTGGAGATGCTGGATTGAAGGCAAGGTTGGAAGACACCGCAATATGGAGTGTCAGCAGAAGGTCAGACGACCCCTTACTCACCGCCATCTCAATAAATTTTCTCGTGCGCTAGCAAGCTGTTTAGGTATGGTTGAAGGATTAGTCGTACCAACCATCTCGCCAGCTGGGATGGCTGTCTTAAAGGCTCAAGCGCCGGGTAGGGTATAGCGCAAGAAAGCTATATTTAGTATCGACGACCTGTTTGAAGATGTGTATATTAGTTACCTTTTCCTTGAAATTATTGGGATGGGATACGTCATTCAATTAAAGCCGCTCCCGCGGTACCCTCTTTTCCGTCGCCTGTTCAAAATCTCCCCGAGGAGTAGGTATATCTGCTGTCCGGTTCGGCCCCACCTTTCTGCGAACAGACACCTCCGCGACTCATAGCCTTGTGCGATTCCTCACTTAACGGTATCGCGACTTAAAGTCGCTTTACGTGTGCTGATAGCTCTTGCTTGTTTTTAGTAAGATGGAAAGAAATATCTTTCAAGCACAGGATGTCCTCGACCCGCTTTGCAAGATCGCCCGCGACCATTCATCCACCAATCCGCCGAGCAGTCCGAAGCTCTTCGGGTTCTACTGTCGATTCATCATATTGGCTTTTCTTATTAAGCTAAGGCATCAACGCGATTTTTCCTCAAATGACAACCTCCTTGAGCTTCTTGAAGGAAGCTGCAGGATCATACTTCCGGCTGAAGCGGTGAGTCTACCACCAAAATTTCCGTTCGTTGCACGATACGAAAAGTCCCATGGCTGATGTTCTCTACTATGGGCTAGATCTCTAGAGGATGTTCCTATCCAAGCTTGACTCTGTTGGCCACCGGGTGGTCCAACCGAAAGTTGGACGAGCAGGAAAGATTGAGGACTATCCTAAAGAAGATCGACGTCCATTGGGGAACACTTCAGCATCAGAAAAATCTCCTCACTGAAATGCAAACCTACAGCAAAAACGGAGAAATTAGGCTGGACACGAACAGTAAAACCACGTGGAACGAGCCTAGCAACCGAGACCAACTCCGATCCCCGTATTTTCAAGCAAGATGTCAGGCCGATTCTGTGTTCCATGCGCTGGATTCTTGTAGAAAAGCGTATGGCTGCAATCCTTTGGCCCATGACTATCGTGTGCGCTTTGCCCTGCAAACAGACTATCATGAAGAGGCTGCCGCATTTTCAAGACACACGCTTCATATCTTGACGAACCCAGAGCGTCCTACTTGGAGGGAGGCCTGCGTGGAAACTATTCCTGGAAGGTGCGTTGCTGAACTATCTTTCAGTGTGTTTTCTCAACGGAGAACTTGTTGACACGCTAGCTCAGTCGCCTGAATGCGCTCTCTTCATTACCGCGCCAATATAACCCGCACAGTGGATATCAACCTACAGTGGGGGTATGCGGCCTTATCAAAGCGCTCAACCCTGAGCAAGTACAATTGCCACTGAGGGTTGTCACAGGAAGACTCTTATGGAAAGCAGATTTTACTCAGGGTCAATACACCGCAGATCAATTAGGCGAACCAATATCTCTCCAGGCTCTGATAGAGGAGAGATGCAATTTGGGCTCGAGGGTTGAACTCACAATTGCAATCAAGCTTGCCCGTGCTGCTCTATACTTGGAGAAGGGCCCTTGGATGAAATCTGCTTGGCACAAGCAGAGTATCCAGTTCCTTCGCACCTCCGACCAGGTTATCCCTCCACAGCCCTTTTTCCTCACCGAAATTTCACCTGAAGATATCCCCTGTCAAGTCCAGGAGAGAAAGCCTTGCAGTCATCCTAATGGCGGGCTGTTGGCTCTGGGGATCATGCTCCTTGAGCTCCGCTTGGGTCGAACGCTTGAAAGCCTTACCGCTTCTGATCAAGCTGGCAGTGGTAGATGGGAAGGTAAAACCCCTCTCATTGTTGCCAAGAAGGTATACGACGATTTCAAGAACGGCTTCCCGGAAGACTTCTGCTGCGCTGTTGAAGCATGCCTCGACATTGACTTGGGCTACGACGATGATGGAGGCAGGGTCAACGATGAGAAATTCGCCGAACGCATCAATGAGAAAATTGTTGCACCCCTCGAAAGAGAGTTCGCCTACTTTTGTCGTGTCGAGGTATCGAGCAGAGCTTTCGAAAATGCACTTCAGGATGAGCGGCAGAATGTCTTGGGAAAGCCACCGATTGCCAAAGAGTTCATCAAGGAACAGTAAGTTTCCCGCCCATTGTGTGCAGAGATACACGAAATTGAAGTATAAATCAATTTTGATATCAGGTATGCGGACGATTTTATGCGAAAACAGCTTTCTGTGTACAAAAGAGTTATACGCAGGGTACGAGACGAGAGGGCCGATATTGTGGGCGACGGGGTCTCTAACAAAGTACGCAAGAAGCTTTTGAGCAGCCGGGAATTTCCGCAACCAGGGTACCGTATCAGAGTAGCTGTGCTCGACACCGGCATAGACCCGCACCAGACATTTATTCCAAAACACCGAATCAAGGACATTAGGACATGGCTGGACGGTGCTGATGGAGACCCTACTCTAGAAGGAGGGGATGAAGATGGACATGGAACACATGTCGCTCATCTTGTCTTCAAGGTAGCTCCTGACTCCGACCTATACGTGGCCCGAATCGCGCGGCAAAGTATCCCGGAGAATTCTCTTCAGATTTCAAAGGTAATAATTGATCGCATGTTTTTGAAGGTCTCGAGTCAAAACATGCTTTACTCTGCTCTAGCGCTAATGGATTGCTGACATACATCTAGGCCGTGAAGCATGCAGTGCATGAATGGAAGGTCGACATTATCACCATGTCCTTTGGGGTTGCTAGAGAGGATGAACCTGGATTTGGAGAGCTTCGAAACGCATTGATTGAAGCATATCGAGCCGAAGTTCTTCTCTTTGCGGCTGCATCAAACGGAGGCGGTAGTGAACACCGAGCATTTCCAGCCAAACATCCCGTTGTGTTCTGCGTTCACGCAACCGATGGCCTTGGGAATCCTTCTGACTATAATCCACCCAGTGAAGAAAGAAAGTTAAACCTGGCCACTTTAGGTGACGCAGTCAACACTGGATGGCCGTCCATTAATTCCCCGCTGGCCCGGAAATCTGGAACATCGTTCGCGACCCCAATAGCTGCAGCATTCGCAGCAGTGGTACTGCTGTATGCAAGACAGAAACTTTGCACCGATTATGCTAGAAGGTTCAAGTGGTATGAGACGATGAAAGCAGTGTTTGAGCAGGCTCTTGACCGCTACCATGGACCAAGAGATAGGTATGACTTTATTTCTCTTGAGATGATATTTGACGAAAACGACCGACATATCAGTAGCGATCTGGAAGCAATAGCGAGGGGAACTTGACAAGAACACAGAAAGTCTGCAAAGTCGAATAAATTGCATTTCTAGATAAAAAGAGTCCTTGATTCATGGAATCACGCAAATACATTCCTCATTCTCGTCATCAATGACCTCTTCGCCATCGTCCAAGTCAAATGCATCAGCGGTTGCATCAGCATTGGCAACTCCTTCCACGCAGAAAGGCATCATCTCTGCAACCTGAGGCTTGGCTAGACCGAACATGGCTCCCTTCGTGTACTCCTTGGTTGAAATTTCGTTCTTTCGCAAGATGACTTCCCTCAGGCGGAACGCAAACACGAATGGAGAAGAGTCGTCGAATGCAGCTTTTGTTTTGAACCCCGATCCGACGGATCCGGAAGCACCAGCTATAGCCCCACCGATAGGTGCCTTGAGCTCCGCTGAAATTGCAATCTTCTTGGCACTAATCTCCTTCGCCTTCGCACCGTATACCGCCTTGACAGCTGTAATCATGTAGACGGGTTCCCCAGTTTCCAGATACCAAGAGACCTTCGGTGACAATAGTTGCTCTCGCAAGTACTCAACCCCGGGCATGAACTCCCTTGTTTCGACGCGTTCGAATTGATAGAAACTTTCGTTGCTAGTTTCTCGGCTTATGCCGAATTTGACGCTGATGAAGTCGAGAAATTTGGATCAGACGCCAAATTTTCCGGATCGATGCCTTTCCGTGCTCCATGTAAGATTGTGCTTCTGATTTTGTGGGTAGAGGGATGCCTCGGGAGGTTTGGAATGTAAATGGAAATTGGTGTTGAGCGGGTCGGCTGGCGTCTCGGGCGAGGTGACGATGTTCCCGAGCTGAATCGGTCCCCCATCAGGACTGTAGTCCCAAGTAGGTGCGAGGAAATAGACTTTCTTTTCGTTTGACATCGTACTTCTTGCCTGTATGACAGAAGATAGTATGCGCCGAGACTACCGAAGGCTTCGGGGCCATCATAATATTGTCATCTTATTGTTCACCTCTGCTGCCGGTAAGTGGGGTTTCCGACGATTTTGGAGGATTCAAGTGACTCGAGGGAGTAGTATGGTAGACCAATTCTGATACTACCGGAGTTGGTAACTGCTCTTGGCTTGTCGGCTGCTTTCAGCATTTTAGCTGCTTTCGGCTTATTAAAAGCAAGTGACCATCACGTGTCAGCTCCAGAAACTTGGCACAAATTTTTAGGGCAAATTATCGTGCTCTGTGAGGAATAATACGAATTGTTGGAAGAGACGATCGTAAAATGAAGCGAAAGGTTATTACTACCTATACATGAAGGGTTCTAACTAAATGCTATAACGATCCTTATACTAAGAAAAAAGAAGAAAAGTATCGCGTATCAAGAAATCTTGGATAATTACAATCACTTATTTCGCCTTAGCCCCATTCTGTACTCTCCGCTTATAGTCCTCGCAAATCTTGTACCAGCGAATTGTTAGCTGCAATTGTTGAATAAACTTGGAAAAGGTCATACTTACTGCTTCCTCACATGCATTCCTGGCAGCTGGCCAAGATTTCCTACCACATCCAGGGATTCCTTCGGGATTGGTCTCAAAGATGCGCCAGGCGTAGCTGGTCATCGGGCCTTTCGTAAGCCAGGTCCAGAGTTCGCGGTCGGACAACCACAGCCACCACCCACGGGACGTGAAGGCGTGGTCGAGATTGTTGTACATTCCCGTGCCAGCGGCACCGTGAAGAAAACGATAGAATGAATGCGCGCGGACGTAGCCTTGGCGAACTGACTTGTCCTTATCCCACGCCTGTCGGAACCACGTGTGGTACTCATCCACCTGGGCGTTCATCTCACCCAACGGTGGTAGAATGGCAGGTAGTCTGTGCTGACCTGGTGTGGTCTGCAAACCCAGAGACTTGGCCGTCTTGGCTGCCCATATTTGGGCAACAGCCATCGATGCAAGCTCGGAGATGCACCAGACGCTCTCCTGCGGCGCCATCCAGCTTAGAGTGGCAATTGATGACGCCCTGGCAGGGGGGAAGATCATCTGAAATAAGCGGGGAACATGTGGCTTTCCTCAAAGCTGATTGTTTCCCCCATACGAGTTGCCATTCACCGCCTGCTTCTCATCCACTTTTGCTGCTGTCGTGAGGGGCAGCCCACAAGCGCCGTCCATTTGTAATTCTGGCATGATACTGAAATCAAGCCGATATCCCGTGCAGAATATGACGGCGTCCACTTCCACAATCGTGTCGTCTGCCAGGAGCACATGCATCTCACCGGTGAAATCCTTGAAACCATGCAGGGGGACAATGTTCCCCCCGGCGCAACGCAGGAATGAAGTTTTCCTGGGTCACTGGATGAACATGCGCCATGCTTGCGCATTGTAGATAATGCTAGTCATCGCGCATCCTGCGTTCCACATTCTTCCTTCGCTCAGACGAAGAGATGTCTGGCTCCACGGGCTCTGATCGGCAAGCAGTGCTAATCATATTGTTGGTCATGAATCTGTCGGCAAGAGGCTGCATCAGCCACGGCGCCATGTAGTCGAGGAAGTACTTCAGGCGCAGGCCGGACCATGAGAAGCGTAGTCATCACGAATCTCCAATGGCCCATTCTCGGATGAACGAAGTGTTGAGGTTCAGATCAGGTGACGAAGTCACGTAATCTTAACACGTGATCGAGCCTTCACTTATTATACATATATATCCTCAGCATGCCTTAGTATTAGAATAATTAATTCTTTCCTCTCTTTATTTCACTTCAACACGAAGTTTGTCGATAACAGCTTGATCTTCATTATTTTCCAATAGGTCAAAGTTCCATAAAACTGCCTTTCTCGCTAGTATGGAAGGGCTTCGACCTCGACAATTCCCTACACCGATACTCATGACCAGCTTGGCAGGAGTTCTAGCGGATGTTGGCAGCGCACATCAGCCTCGTCTTTTTGAACAAACCAGAGTAGCGCAAGGTCAAACTCGAGTAATGGAAGGCCAACAAAGTGGCTTCCTGGTTTTGGAAACAATGCGTGCAGAATTCCAGTGAACGCAGGGAGACGACCAGCTAAGTGTGGCAACCGCCGAGAAGCGAACGCCATGAGGTGCCTGGCATAGTTGAAGAAGGTATCTTGCTTGGTGGGGTATATGAGCTTTACTGAAGAAGAGATGTCTCCAGCTTTCACCGTTTGATCCGAGTATCCATGCACGGGAAGAATCTCGCTTTCGCATCGGTCAATGGCTGAGGGATTAGACTTTGTGACAAATCTGGGTCGTCTTCGTCATCTAATGGGGGAGGAGCTACTCTCTTTAGATTCTCTCTTAAAAAAGGGCACCACAGACTCTCCGTTCGGACAGCGGACCAATACGGACGGAATGCCGGAAAATTAATCTGGCGGTCTGCTTAAGATCCACGTCCGTTGTAGCCGAACCATGAGTTTAATGTGAAGCAGATCGGCTAGCGTTTGCTTAAGACCGCTAAAGCCGTGTGTTCGGCTTCGGTTCGATTCGGATAGATACGGCAACAGGCACAGAGATGCGCCGGTTTCACAAACCGGAACCTGATGATTAGTTAGGTCGTGTATGCCAAGTGGAGCAATCGTTTCTCTCGAGCAATTGGGTGGACGTGGGATTTAAAGAGCGATGGAGCTGCACCTGAATGAACCATCACTTCAGCATTACTCCTCGAAAAAGATACAGAGCTTTCTACTCAAATTCCTACAAAATATGGGATCTACCGCTGCCCCGACCGCCCTCACTCTTGCCGGCAAGGTTGCCATTGTGACGGGCGCCTCCCGCGGCATCGGAGCCGCCACTGCTCTTGAGCTGGCAGAACGCGGCGCCAAGGTCAGTCTCCCTCGCAGCGGAATCTGTAATCTGTCCTACTGACATTCCCGGAGGTGGTCATCACGTACGTCTCGCCAAGCAGCGAGCCGGCCACGGCGGCCCTCGTATCCAAGATCAACGGCCTCGGCAACGGCGCCGCCGCCATCGCGGTCCGCGCCGACCTGTCCCTCACCGAGTCACCGGCCAAGATCGTGTCCGCGACGCAGACGGCCTTCGGCTCCGCCATCGACATCCTGGTCAACAACGGGGCCATGACCATGGTCAGGGCGCTCGGCAGCATCGAGGTAGCCGACTACGCCAAGGTCTTCGACCTCAACGTGCGCAGCGTTATCCTCATGACGCAGGCCGTGCTGCCGCACCTCCGCGCGCCGGGCCGCATCGTCAACATCAGCTCCGTCGGCAGCCGTCAGGGCGTCGCCGGCTGCAGCGTGTACCTCGCGTCCAAGGGCGCGGTGGAGGCGCTGACGCGGTGCTGGGCCGCCGAGCTGGGGCCCAAGAGCCACACGGTCAACGCCGTGGCGCCGGGCGCGACCGACACGGATATGCTGGCAAGCGGGACGGAGACCATGGATGGGCTGTACAAAGTAGACTTTTCGGCCGCTACGAAGGCCATGACTCCGATGGAGAATCGGTTGGGGAGGACTGAGGAAGTCGCGCCCATTGTGGCGATGCTGACGGAGCCGAAGAGCCAGTGGGTTACCGGGCAGACGATTTCGGTATCGGGTGGCCTACTTATGATCTAGTCTCGTACTAAGTGTTACGGAGCAACCGTGAAATGGACAGAAGTTGAAGTCGCAGCGCTAAGCGGAAAAGCCCCTACGCCGCGCTTATTACTTCGTACTATAACTAAAAGAAAGAGGAGCGGTTTAGGGTGGACAAATGAGATTGTCGAGTACTTTTCAGGTTACAGGCCGCAGGACTATAAAGGTTTGTTGGCAGAATGGCAGAACAGGCAATGTCGGATAGGGTAGATGGAAATGCGCATGGAAAGCTCACAGATATTTATATCTCTGTGTAGTTTAAAATATGAAATCTATGGCCCCTGAGGTACCGAATCAAGCTGGCACGTTCCTTGACTGTGGCGCTGGAGAATTTCCACCGCATGGGGTGGATCCACAAACACATCCAAAAGCGAAAAAATCGTGTTCTTCGAATCCTCACGAAGGAGCAATTGTTCCTGCAAGAGACGTGGACCTTGCGGCTCCATGGCTGTTTGGATTCGAATACGCCCGTACTACTGACGCCGGAACAAAGTTGGAAGCCGACTTTCTGCTTACCAACAACGTCTACAGACACCCGGATCGGTGGGACATGCCCGAAAAGAAGTCCACCAAGCATTATGATACTCTCTGGTAAATATTGGCCCCTTACGCAATAAAGACACGTCTATCAAGCATATTATAGGGTGTCGTACTCTTCAAGATTGCAGCATGGAAAAATATTGCTTACTGTGTCTTCTCGCGCGGTATTACAGGAAAAAGGGTTCGAGAAGACGACGTTATCAAATACATCGCCAAATCGTACCAAAAGATCTTCCCCCACCAAGTGGGAGAAGTCCTCACAGATACAATTATGAGTTGTCTGAACTTTGAGACTCGGACGATGGATCTCAACGACTACGAGACGCAGAAGTACTTTCAAACGGAAATAAGGGATCGCCTCTGCAGAGCAGGTGGGAAAATATGACGGAAAGCAAACGTTCCTTATATGACATTCTTTTTTTTTCCACCCTTTGAGTTTCAAATTGGAGTTTGACAGCAAACTTTCTATTCCAATCTAGAGCTACTCGCGAACTTTGAGGATGACATGAGTCACTAGATATTGTGTGAAAAGTTACACCGAGTAAGGCTTAATAAGGCCAGCAGAACAAGGTGACCCAAGACTGACTAAGGCTTGTATGGGCACATTTTCAACTCGAGTGCATGGGACAGCGCGACAATCCAAGCTTCAACCTGCCCTGAAAGATATTCTTGCATTGAGGGAGTTACGTGGACCAGAACTGAGGCGCACCGAAATTATACCTTATTCAATCCTGTCGCCCCTAGAGCCTTTCCGTTTCTTTAATCTTAGCATTCGGTTACCTCGGTACCTGCAACCCCCGACTCACACTCCACCGGTCAATGAGTTGATGTTCCTGGGACGCATAAAAAGATCATCTAAAATTGTGGCAAGAACGGTGAGCATAACTCTTTATCGATTCGCCTATCGAACGGCTAATTCAGTAACGGATTACCTGGACCTACGTAGCTCCGTAGCTATAGCCAATCCGAGTACAGCTTGTAGCAGCTAATGAGGATGTGGACGGCGAAACAAAAGGCAGGTTATCAATAGGCTCAAGGTTATATTACGTACATTGCCCGGCCAAAAATAGAACAAAGCTTTATGAAAACTATAGTGGCGACGATCTATAGGTAAATGTTGAGCGCACCGGCCTTCCGGATAGGTCCGGATGGTAGAAGTACGGTATAACTGTTGCTAAGCTTTTCTGGCAGAACTTTAGTGTCAAAGTACTATCGCAGTAGCTTTCCCCTTCATTTAACGTCAATAACGGCGAATTCCGTACCCAGGTGCGGGGCGGCTGTGGAGCACTCTTGTCCAGTACGGTGGTGTTCGAGCGCTATTTTTGAATCCGATGCATGTCAAGTCTCCACAGCGGGGCCGAGACAAACTTAACGATATGGTGGCCATTGCTAAGGTTAGTCGGAATGGAGGGTACCCCAAACGAAAAAAAGTCCTGCATGTATATATAAGACTTCCAGGTTGCGCGGAGAGCAACTCTTCTTGAGTCCACGCAACAGCAACCACTGAATTACGGGCGGCACTCCTTCACAGCCTCACTTTACGCTCACTTTACGTTCACTCTCTATCGTTTTCCAACATCATACCTGTTTCATTCGCGCAATCATGAAGTACATTCTTTCGCTGTCTCTGCTGAGTGTGGTCTTTGCCCTCCCTGCGCCCCAGGGCGGCCCCGACCCCGCCGACCATGCATACGACAAGTTTGAATTTCGGGTTGGGCACATAAAGTACGTCCCTGAGAGAAACGACTACCGCCATAAACTGAATGCTAACTTCCCTCTTCCAGCAACAACGGCGACAAAGCCTACGCCGCGTGGGTCGCGGGCGAAAGCTCTTGCAACCAGCGCAACCGCATCGGCGAAGGCGTCACCAGCTGGTGCGAGAACGGCGGCCGGTGGGCCACCGTGCCGTACCCGGAGGCGCCTAACGGCCAGATCGAGATAAAGTTCATCTGTGACCCCGCAGACACGGAGTATGGACACGTCACCTACCAGCTGAAGTCTGGAAAGGATGGCTCATGCACCAAGGCCGACGAGAACTTCCCCAAGTGCCCCGAGGTCAGGACGGTTCTGAACGTGAGTTGTCTGCTATTCTGCGAGGTGAGATTCCGCTTTGCTGACGTTTCTGCAGTGCGTTCCCAACCCGTAAATTGCTTTTGGGTCCATCATGACAGGGTGGTGGCAACATTTGGTGCAGTAGCATGTGCAATCCGGGGGTTCTGTAATCCTTCGCTTTGCCATGTCTGCGGAAATGTAGGGATACATTGGGACCCGTGCCATCCTGTTACACCCTCGTCGCCAAGGACAGAGTGCAAACCGGTGTACGTTAAGGCTGCATGTGGAGTGCTTCGATATAATACAGAAAACTGGACTTTTTGCTTCGATCTGCTGGTGCAACTCCGTTTTCTTGGACGATCTGCCTCACCAGTGCTTCTAAATTAGCCGCCTGAGACCTGACGCCCTTGTTTTTATCAGCCGTATCTGGAGGAGTCAGCTCGGCCTTTGAGGTTATCTGATAAGACAGGGTCATTACAGCTATGCATATCTCTCCTGCTCCAACGCGACCAGTTCATCGTCTCCAGCCGCTCAGAGCACCCCATCCACCGCCTTAAGCTTGAGCCTAACACCCCTCGCCACCCCCTCCATCTCCGCCACCTCTCTCGCCCCACCAACCCCGCCTCCCTCTCCATCACCATCCCGCACCTCAACACCGGCAGAACCGACGTCTTCCACACCCTCCACCCGCCAGCCCTACCAACTCCGCAACCTCAGCACTCTCCACCAACACCTCCCTCGCCCTCCTCTCATCCACTCCCAAATCCTCCACCATGAACCGTATCGCAATCTCCAGCCCCAGCACCTCCTGCACGAACCCGCTCACCGTTATATACTCAACTAACCGAGCCACGCCTGCTACTTCCGAAGTATTTATTACCTTATATGGTACAAACCTTAAATCTCCCGTCTTCATCTCCTTTTCATACATTCACCAACAATACAATGGAGATGTTGAAGATCGAAGGCCGCACATAGTATTTACCTAATTGAGAGAGGCTTAATCAGGCCTAGCTCCACCCCTGTGTACATGGTCTCTACTAGTCGTCAAACCCCTTAGAGAGTCAATCTATCATGGTTTTCAACAGGAGATTCAGTCGATATTTCCGCTTGCTTTGCTTACTACTGCGGTACTTTTAATCTAGCCGGAGGATCGCACCGGCTAGATTAAAAGTAAGTGAGTTGCCTAAGGTAGTAAAGTAGTAAAGTCTGGCATTATCCTATAGCTTCACGACTAAAATTTAACGCTGCTAGGCTGGCGAGTGTCAGCTGTCTCATTTCGACTAAAGGTATGCAGCAGAGACTACTACAGTTATAAGCGGCCGGACCAGTAAGAAATTTATACTGGATCCTATTGTTTTCTACGACACTCACCCTCAGTTCTTATAATGAATAGTTCTCAGAGCATTTCAATCGCCATAAAACTATACATGCCGGCTTGTGTTAGGATGAAATAAGTCGTTTTCAAACTTCAGTCCTTACATTCGTCGTTTTCCTGTTTGTGTCAATAAAATTCCCCTTAAGCGTGGTCCGGCTTTAATATGATAGACTGAGATTGGAAGAGCTAACGAGGCCGATAAACTCTTATAGGAAAAGTTATAACCCAGCAGACGAATAAGTTCAGCAAAACCCTACAACAAACGAGAGACTTGGGAAAACGCGAGCAGGAAATCAAAAAAGAAAATCCAACAAAATCAAATGACATCAAATGACATCATTCCACCCATGCTAAGCTATCGGCATTCAGCAAAGCTGCTGATCCTCGAGGAAGTCACCAAGTCCGGGAACGCAACCGGCGCAAGAGCAAAGCTAAGAATAATTAGACAATATCGAGAAGAGCAGTTAAGGGTAGAAACTTACAGCACCAACATCTCCCGCGACGCAAGAAATGAGGTTGACAGGATCCCTCTTCACGACGGCGGCAGCGATGCAGACACTTGAAGCCGCAACGGTGGCGCATCCAAGGAGAGAACAATCGGCCGCCTTAACGGCGTACTCAATATTCTGGGCAAGAAGCTCGGCTGAAAAAAGAAATGATTGTCAATAAAGAGGAAAAGTTGGGAGCCTTCGTTGAGTGGATGACTTACTCTCTGCCCTCTTCTGCAGACTCAACTCGTTGGGTGCCGCGACGGCCGTCATGGCAATGACAGAGGTGATGAGAGAAAACGGCTTGAACATCATTTTGGCTTATTTGAGGAAGAGAAGTCTTCGTGAATGTTGGAGATGAGGAGAAAGGTCTTTAGAGTAAGTTGATTCGAACCGGTGGATGTGGAAGGCTGCTTGATGTTGAATTGAGCAAGACTTTCATCTGCTTTTATATCTCGTTGACTGAGTGATTGTTCTCTACTCGAAAATACGCAATGTCCAATTCTGGTGACTGCTTCGAAGACAGGCCGGTCATGGAGGAGCGTTTAGCGAATCCTAGTGTTGGAGAGTGCCCAATTCTGGTGATTCCTTCGAGAAAGGCCAGCCATGGGGGAGTTTCTAGCGAATCCTGGTGTTAGAGAATCTATCTCTGGACTCAAACTCTCTGGTCACGCAGCCGCTCTGAGGATTCGCAAAGGCCAAGGACATGTTGGTGTCTGGGATAGAACTGTTTTTGCTGCCTCAGAGAATGTCGTTTGAGTAAAATGTCATCAAACACGGAGGTGTAATCCAAATTCTCTCAGGAGGAGGAACGTGTTCCATGATCGGGGAATTGCATCTTCCTTTAGCCCTCACATACATGGTATTGCAAAATTCTTAGCCGTCAGCATCTGATTCCGTTTTAGGTTTATGCTCGTTTATTTTCTTTTCATAAGGAATCCTTTTTCTTGGTGTCTAGCATTCGGCAAAGATTATCGTAGGGCTGATTGTTTCTTTACAGAAGTGCAACTGCAAATCATTAAACTCATGCATCTGATTTGCTGACATTGAAGTACGTGCTGGAAATTCGGAGCTTACATTGCCCAATCACAGTCTAACATTTGCCTAATGATATGAGTAAATGGATTCCTTGGCTTTGGGGGCCGTCCATTTTTTGGTAGTCAGCTACGCGAGAACCGCCCGAATAGGCGACGACATGACGGCATTACGCCCCATTAAGTCCCCGAGCTCCACAATAATTCGCCAAAAGCTACCTATTGGTTATTAATGTTATTAATTTACTCAGCAACATAGATGCTGCGGCGAGCGGTGCTGCACCAGACTTGGCGTCTTCCTTTGCTGTGTTGCACCAGACTTGGCGTCTTCCTTCGCTGTGCTGTGACAGAGCCCGCCTTCAGCTTTCCATCCTGAATCCTCCAACAAGCAAATGGATGGGATCATTGCAGGAATACTCATTCTTTATGCGAGCCGATTTTAGACCCAGCGAGCTGAGAACGAGTCTAGAAACGAAGATATAAAAGGGTATCTCCATTCTCCTCGAATTCAGCATCACACAACAGCATCACTCTCATCTACTCCAAACTCCTCAAACATTCTACACTTTCAAACAAACAAATCATTCAATTGCACCTCAGCAACAATGAAGTTCGACCTGACCACCCTCGCTGTTCTTGCGCTTGCCAGCACTCCGACCGTGCTCGCCGACGACTGGAAGTGCAACGGCTCCTGGAACGATGGTGGCCTGAAGCGCTACTCGTGGAAGTTCAAGGGCTACTGCGAGGATCGCTCGGGCCAGTGCTTCCTCGACAAGATTCGCTCGAAGGGCCTGACTGCACACAACTGGCAGTGCTGGAAGACCGATGATGATGGTTGGTGGCAGGCCGACGTTTCTGTCACGGCTGGTTTGGCCTGGCAGATCAACAACGCCATTCAGGATGTGACCGATTCATGGAGGGGTTGCTGGCCGAACCAGTAAGCGTGAGTACTCTCATCTTTCTGTCCACTGAAGAAATGTTTCATCATGCTGATTTGCTCAGGGAGGACGATGGAGTTGTGACGGCGATTGCGAGGGTCTTTGGGATGTGGAGGGGGCGGAGAAGGCCAGGAAGGGTTTGACATGTTGACAGACACCAACTGTAGTCTATCGTTTAGTAGGGTTTTCGGAAATCTAGGGCTGTTTCTTTTTTTAGATTGCAATCAATGCTCGCCTTATAAACTATATTTTCATTTCACCTAGCCAAGAGGATCAATTGGAGTCTAGGTATTAGACTCCAATAAAATTTGGCTGGGGGACCGTGCGCCGCGAAAGTAGACTCCAATAAATTTTCGAGCATAGACTCCAATTACAACGGCTGCAGATGGCGAGACGTTTTATATACGAAAGTTGTAGAGCTCGAAAAGCGCTATAAAATGAACTATCAGCCGCCTCGATCTGCCCACCGCACCCTTACGCGAGGCACGCTCACGTCATCCGGCGCCCGCGACTCGAGCATCGCCTTGCGGGCGATATTCGTCCATCGTGCGCGGCACGACGTCGCCCATAATGAGCTCCTCAGTGTTGGCAATGACGTAGGGCGGGGAGGCGAGGGCGTGTAGCCGGCGAAGATGGTGGCGAAGTAGCTTTGCGGCGTGAGTTTGGGTATGTCGTGGAAGATGTAGGAAGGCTGGTTGGCGGCGGTGGGGTAAGGGACGAAGGAGGTGGTGGGGTCGTCCGAGGAGGAGGAGGAGTGGAGGAGGGGAGCAGCCAGATGTCGAAGCGGCCGAAAGAGGGGTTGGAGGAGGTGTTGGTTCAGGTGGACATGAGGGTTTCGTTGAAGGTTGGGCCGTGGTAGGTGGCGGTGTAGTTGTTGACGCACCTGGGTGGGGGGGAGGGGTTAGTGGTTGTGATGGGTGGATGGCAGGCGGGTTGCGTACGCGAACATGACGCACTCGGTAGCGGTGACTTTTGTCACTTAGAAGTTTGTTTGTGGGTCCGTGATGGTTGAGTTGATGACTTGCATGGTGACTATCGTAGAGGATGTTGTGTTGATAGTCGCAGGCTTTCCTATCGCGACTGCCATGGTAGGGACGCCCATGATTTGCTCCTCGGCGATGGGAATCAGTGTTTCTGGAAGTTTCAATCCGCCCAGGAGAGTATAGTTGCAAATTCTCTCCGTGGTCCCGCTAGTAGTGTTCTCGCATTGGTTGTGTTTCAGGCTACTAGTTAGATCTACGCAACTACACAGGGACATGGATGAATAAGAGTCTGCGTTTTACCAAGTGCAATTCCCGGTTGGGCAAAACGGACTCATTTGCAGGCTCGAATCATCATCTAATCCATCAAAATATAAGCCCCGCAGTATAGCGTATTGCATCTTCAAAGACGGCGTGGCACTGTTGTCCGCGATCAAGCGGCTAGCGTAGGCCTAGCATACAGGAACTCTAGTTACCTGAAACTCTGCTTTGTGGTAATCAAGAGAAACTAAACCCCTGACGACCTACTGGATGAATGGTTCGATAGCGACGGCCAATACTATTAGCAAGGCACTAAGTGACGTAAGTGAACTTCTATCAAGTTATTATATACACTATTATAATTTATTGATCGACACTTACGTGGGAAGTATGGTAAGAAGCCATACTAGGGCACCGAACGGACCTCGGCTGGCGTTATTAAGAGCTTGCATGTCCGACAACGGCCTGGGGCGTTTATACTGGCACCACTTAAGCTGGCCGAGTGAGGCGGTAAGAGGAACAAGCAGTGTAAACTTCGAAATTGCTGCCATTACGGATATGAAGGCGTTTAGGGTGATGTTCTAGGGCCAGTCTGGGAGGGGGCCACCTTTGTGCTTTCTGAGAATGATGTAGATCGCTCCCAGAACCGTTGCCGAGATCAGCCAGGAAGAGAGCTCTAATAACCACCAATTGTTTGTTCGATTTGGAATTTGACGAAGCTTTGTCCTCTCCTTTGATTTGCGTCCAATCAATGACGTTGTTGAGACATCAGCTTCAGCAGGATGTGCGGCTCTTTCGCCGCCACTTGGTTTTACTCTGAAAGGAAAATTCTGCAAGGGAACAGCGACTCCTAGCGACTCTTGATTCGCCGTGTGATAGTCGCTTTGGGTCATGCTGGAGATGATATGTGCTGAAGAACTTGACGAATTTCGAATAACAGCGGCCCCCAAAACGGGTGGCGGCTATATACTCTGCTTATAGCCCCCTCTCGCAGCCGATGGCTGGCGCGAAGAATAGCAAGGCTCCCTAGTTCTACCTTAGAAAAATAAGATCTGTGGGTAGCTGAAGCTATCGTCCGGACGTGCATGTAGAATTAAAAATTCGACATTCTCGTTCGGACGATAGCTTTAACTACCCATGACATAAGCAAAAAACAAATCCGCGCTAGCCATTGGCTGCGAGAGGGTGTTGTAGATAACTACAGTGCTTTGCAAGAGCGGTTTATGCGTGGATCCGACGTAACTCCGGTGTGTAAAAAGAGGTAACTCTACATTTACTAGACGGACTTAGGCGAATCTCGCACATAATATAGAGCTAAGATTTCTCTCTTAAGCTATCTATCTTTTATTAAGAAATATTATCTTCTCGCTACGTAATCTGAGGTTGAGTAAGATACTAGAGATTTTGCTGTTCCTCAAGTACGTCCGTGCAGACACGAAAGGGATACCCAGCGAATTTTTTCATTGAAAACGATGCTTATTCATGAGTCACGTCGGACCCCACGCATAAACCGCTCTTGCAAAGCACTGTATGCAGCCCCCTGTTTCAGCGGCAGCGGAAAGCTGGGGCGAAACCGAAACATTAGCTTCCGCTCCAATTCTGGCTTATGCCATTCAGCCTGAATGGCGTCTATTGGCAGCCCCCTCAAGTGTTGGGTTGACTTACGAGGGTAGCCGTGAACATTCTGGCGTCACCTGGATCGACGCGCGGCAGAATCTACTCTCGTGCGAGACCGCGCGGCGCAGGAGGCTTGTACATGCTCTGTGAGAAGACTCTGGCGGCAGGTTTCGGTCATGACGCAGAGTTGATTCATACTGAAACCTCGTTGACGTCAGCTGAAAGTGAAATGTATTGGTTCAGCCATAATGAAGGCGTGCAGGATTGTCTTTCCCGCGGGAGCTGTAGAACAGTATACTGCACACACGCATTGAATTCTTCTACAGACCAAAAAAAAAATTGGAATGGCGCAAGGAAAGAAGCCTCCGTAGGTGTCGCATCACTACGTAAGATGGCGTTAGTGGGATGTTAGCCTCGGTGCTACGTGGTCGGATGGAGTGCGACTTGCCTTAATGGATATCGCACAATCGAGGCAACAAGGTGTACAGCGTTACGCCTCACGTCAGCAGTGCTCGCCCACCTGAATATTGATTTCAGCGTGTCAACCCTACAGGTCCCCAAGTTCTCTAGCTCATTTCCATTACAACTGCATCTACCTCAATTATCCCTCAACGGCAGACACGAGGAAGCCATGGCCGCTCCCAGTGCTCAAGACTTCAATTTCTCCTCACACGAGTACACGAGCCTTCCCTCTCCATCTTCTATTCGCCTCCTCAGCCTGGTGGATGACAGCGGCTGTCCACAGAAAGCGAGCATATGCGGAATTCGAGTCATGCAGTACACTTTGATGACAGTGGACCTCGACGACGATCCTGATTATGATGCGCTGTCCTATACCTGGGGAAGTCCATTTCCCATTCTCGGAGGTTCGAGAATTCCACCGGAGTATGCGACCACGAGTCGATGGCCGATCGCAGTCAACGGCAAACTTTTTTTCATAACCAAAAACCTTTTCGATGCTTTGTCCGGACTGCATTCGGATGCACCACTTAAAGGTGTGCACAAGAGGTACCCTCCTTACAACAAAACTGAGCTTATCAGGGCTTCGGAAGAGGGACGGGAAGCCGATGTCCGACGTCAACCGAACAACGGGGCCAGTGTCGATCTCCGACGACCGATTTGGATTGATGCTGTCTGCGTTAATCAAAATGATATCCTAGAGAGAAACGCACAAGTATCCATGATGGCTCGCATCTACAAATCCGCACAACAAGTCAAGATCTGGCTCGGACCGGAGGACATATCTCCCGAAAAAGTGATTGATCGAGTTGCGAGTAGTGGGAGCGAAAAAGCCCCCAAAGTGAAGGATATTTCAATCGGATACAGCAAGGCCCATTTACAACCACTGGTCATCTGGACATCTGTAAATGGCGAACACGAAATTAAGGAATTGTTACGCAGGACTTGGTTCAGCAGAATATGGGTTATCCAAGAGTTGGCCTTGGCGAAATCTGTCAAGATTCTGTGCGGCAAACACCAGTTTGACGGGACTCATCTCTTCGAACGCATCCTGAAGGACTTGAGCGTTGTCACAAACTCTGGTGAAATCGGGTGCATTGGTGACGTGAACATGAAGTCTATGCTGGGAGTGGAGGCAAGGGCTTGTCTTCTCGCGGACGCTTGGATACGGGAAAGGACAGAATCGACTGGAAGACAGCATTCAGCCTGCACGACCCACTGCTTCCAAGGTAATATCCTTCCCGGCGTGGATATGCGTCTCAGTCTCCCGATACTGTTGGCCCTTACACGAGACTTTCAAGCATCTGATCCACGAGACAAGATCTTTGCCATATTGGGATTGTCGCGGTTGCCAAGTCGTCACAGCATCAAAATCGACTATTCCCGGTCTGTTGTAGACATCTACACAGAGGTCGGAAGAATCTTTGTCGAAGCATGCGGCAACAATGAGTTTCAGGACTCCAATACCGGGGAGATGCAGGACCTGGAGCCCCTCGAAGGATTATCATTCGTTCAAGTGCCGATTATTGAGCACAATGAGTGCTATTACTGCAAAGATTTGGAACGGACACCTGATCTTCCCTCTTGGGTACCAGATTTCAAAACCCCACTCGTTACGCCACCGCTGTTTTGCAAACGGTTTAGAGCCGCTGCAGGCTCACAGTACACTACGTACAAAGCTACAGATAGGATTTTAAGACTAAGTGGAGGGCTTTTTGACCGAATCACAGAAATAGAGAGAGACCGGACATGTTCGAATACGTGCATGATCCCAGGGGGGATCATGTGGCTACACTTTATTTCGAACCTGGACGTGACTTACCCCACGGGGATCAATCGTGTTGAGGCGCTCTGGCGGACTGTAATCTTGGATAGGCCTGGGGAAGACAAAGCTGGCTTCCGAAAAGAGCTCTGCAGACAATTTCAAGATAGTCGTGCGGAGTTCGGCAAAAACGTTCAGGACTTGGAGTTACTTCAAGGCTTCACCACAGCAGAAAACTCCGATCTTCTACCCACGGTTGCCGAGGCTAGCGCCACTGCTGGAGGAACAGTTGGGCACTGTTTCTGCTTCCACATCCGCAAGCGGCTCTTGTTCCGGACGGAAAAGGGATACCTCGGGCTCGGGCCGCACTTTGCACGGGCAGGCGATCAGGTCTGGATCCTCGCAGGAGCCCGCGTACCATTTGTGCTCCGGGACGTCTCCACTGAGCACGGCCCCGATAGCTTTGAATTAGTAGGCGAGTCATATGTCCGTGGGATTATGCAGGGTGAGGCCGTGGCTGCGGAAGATTTTCGCTTTTCCCTAATCAACCTTGTATAGCCAACGTGCATATGCATAAACTTTGGTATTGCCGGGCAGACCCGAGCCGTGTTTGAATTACGAAAGCTTTTATAGACATCTCTACTCTTTCTCTTTTGATTAAAGTAGACCTACAAGGTCATCGAATGTATATATCCAGAGCCGCAGAAACTGAGACGGAAAATACGTCGCAACGAGCTTCTCCTTCTCCACAATCATCCTCTCACTTGAGTTCTACTACAAGCCAATCATGTGAGGCACGCGGCCCGCCCCACCCTCAGTCAGCCCATCTGAATAACATTCTGACCTCAGATTAAAGCCATCGAGCGGGGCATTAAAAATCAACCTTAAACGATAAAGACGCAGCGGGTGCATTAAACTGTCCGAGAGATGGTGCAATAGCGAATAACCGGCCAAACTCACAGTCCGACGGAACGCGCCTGGGCCAATTTCCGTTCTCCACTCGGATGGTCATCAGCGCGACGGCGAAGCAGATGCAGCTCCAGCAGTGCGGATATACTCCTTTTCAAACGCTGTTTTGAAGAGGCTATTTGGCTGCGTCAAATTGACTCAGGCGGGCTCAAATCAACTCGCTGCCCTCACTGCTGACCGGAGGACGTCCCGGCGTGAGAGCTTAGCCGTCGCAGATTACCAAGAAGGAATCCTACAGGAGGCCGGTCAGACTGCTTGAAAGCAGCATGTCTAAGCAGGAGCAGCTGGCTAAGCAAGAGCGGCGTTTGCGTTTCCAATAACGACGGGCGGACGAATGGTCGCACCGCGCTTTCTCGCAAGCCACAGATGACGACATGCTCCTGCCAGAACGTTGGCGAGAGAAAGCCACACGGGCGGGTCTTAGTCAGGTCAGATTCGGGTTATAGGCGGGTGCGTTTCTTACTGCGGGGGGCTAAGCGGCGTTTGGATTGGAAATCCGGTATGGGGTAATTTTCTCCGCCGTGTTATGTCCGGCGGTCCTCGACGCGAGGCGCACCACAGATGACGGCGAATGCACCACGCTTACTGTACTCAAGGAGTGTAGGAGTAGTTTCGGAAGCTGCTACCTCCGCTTTTCGAACGCGATTCGAGGTTGCCTGATATGCTGTCGACTATAAAGTCTGGCAGGCGTTCGTGGAGAGCGATGCATTCAGATCAACAACACCTCCAGCTCTCCAAGAACCGCAATTCCTATATCCTGAGAATCAGTTTAACACTTACCTGAAATCACCATTACTCCAACAATGGCTTCCCACGCTGAATTTGGCCACGACACCAAGGCTACTGAGGTAGCAGACGCCTTCCCCAGCCAAATCAAAGGCCGCGTCAGTAAGTCATCTCTTTCCCTTTCATCATCTCTTTTCCCCTTTCCCCTCCTCCTCCTCCTGCTCCTCCTCCTCTTACTCCTCTTCGCACTAACACAACCCCCTCCAGTCCTCATCACGGGCGTCTCCCGCGGCGGCATCGGCGGCGGCGCCGCGCTGGCCTTCGCGCGCCACAGCCCCTCCCTCCTCATCCTCGTCTCGCGCACGCAATCCAAAATCGAGGAGGTCGTCTCCGACATCCACGCCATCGACCCGTCCGTCGCCGTCAAGACCGTCCTCGTCGACCTGACTTCTCAGGCCTCGGTCCGCGCGGCCGCCAAGAAGATCCAGGCGCTGACGCCGCGCATCGACCTGCTCGTCAACAACGCGGGAATGTACGTGTCCAAGCGCGGCTACTCGCCCGAGGGCATCGAGCGGCAGCTGGCCGCGAACCACGTCGGGCCGTTTCTGTTGACGAATTTGTTGCGCCCGCAGCTGCTCGCCGCGGCGAAGGATGCGCCGGCCGGAGCGACGAGGATCGTTAATGTGAGTAGTGAGGGGCACCGGATGCAGCCGTTCCGGTTTAGCGACTACAACGGCGAGAAGGTGAACCAGGAGGAGTTGCCGGAGGAGGAGCGGGTGAACCCGGCGATGAAAGACCAGCTGCCGCCGTGGGTGTTGGAGCCGGAGGAGGGGTACGTCGCATTTATGGCGTACGGGCAGAGCAAGACGGCGAATGTGCTGTTTACGGTGGGGCTGAATGAGAGGTTCAAGGGGACGGGGGTGGTGTCTTATGTGCTGCATCCGGGAAGTGAGTTTTCCTGTGTGTCTCCTGGCTTAATGGTTTGTTTGCTGACGCGAGATGATAGCCATCTTCACCGAGGTGCTGAGGGACACTGCGCATCAGAAGGACAACGTTGATGCGATGATGAACGGACTGAACCCCAAGGCCGGCGTCGACGAAGGCGCGGCGACGACGCTGGTTGCGGCGATCGATCCGGCGCTTAACGGTGAGTTTTGACTATGGCATTGTTGGACCGGATGGAAGCTAATTGGGAAACGCAGAGCTGAAAGAGAGCATCTACTTGGATGATTGCCAGATCAATAAGGCGGAGCCGTATGCGATCGATCCGAAGAATGCGGACAGGCTTTGGAAGCTGAGCGAGGAGCTGGTGAAGCAGACTTTCTGATCTGCGAATTGCCCGCGTGTACGATGATTGTCGACTAGTAGCGGTCTTCTCTATTCTTTTTCCGGAGAGCCAATAGATTGATGCCTAATTGCAGAGAATGCCGGCGTGTGGAAGTGAGACGATGTCTGCAGCTGTTGAGATGTTCGGTGTCCGCGGGACGCGTGGGAATTCGTAAGGCAGGCCAATAGCGAGGCGCAGGGTACGTGGTACCTGGTGCCTGGATGGTACGACGCGGAAGCCAACGATCCGAGACTCCGTTTTGGACCCTTTTTGTTGGCACTAGGCGGTGAAGCTTTGACCGGGGAACAGCCGCCAACAAACGCGTCTCCCGTCTTAATCCTTCGCGCGACTTCGGCCTCCGCGGTCTCCTTTTGCGGCGCGTTCCTCGTTATTTACCTGTCAATTGACAAGCACGCGTCTCGTTGTTTACTCTTATCCGCATTCCTCGCGACAATGGCCTCGATTCGCTCTCTCAGCATCGTCGGCCTGCTGGCGGCGCTGCTGTTCCCCGTCTACACCTGGCTGGAGAACAACCTGGAGTCGTTCTACATCTTCGACCCTAAGGACCTGCACGACCTGGCCAACCGCGCCATCACGGCCCACGGCAACGACACGCGCGCCATTGTCAGCTACATCACCACCGAGCTGTCGGGCCGCGACCATCTCACCAGCTTTGTCAACCTGGACGAGGAATGGGTCTTCAACAACGCCGGGGGTGCCATGGGTGCCATGTACATCATCCACGCTAGTGAGTCGCACTTGAGTTTCATGCGACGGGACGGGCTGACAGAGGATTGCGCGCAGGCATCACCGAGTACCTGATCATCTTCGGTAAGCAGTGACAGACGCAATCTACCAACCCGACGCTGACGGCAGAAGGCACCGCCATCGGCACCGAGGGCCACACTGGCCGCCACACCGCCGACGACTACTTCAACATCCTGACCGGCACCCAGCTCGCATATGTGCCTGGAGAATATGAGCCCGAGGTAAGTTTGCAGGAACAGGACACAAATTGGCGGGTTGGCTGACGGAAACAAAAGGTCTACCCTCCGGGCAGCGTGCACCACCTGCGCCGCGGCGACGTCAAGCAGTACAAGATGGACTCGTCGTGCTTCGCCATGGAGTACGCTCGTGGCTGGATCCCGCCCATGCTCTTCTTCGGCTACGCCGACACCTTCTCCAGCACCCTCGACTTCCCCACCCTGTGGGCCACCACCAGGGTCACCGGCCGCGAGATGATCGCCAATCTCCTGAAGAAGAAGTTGTAAATTCATCAATTGGTCGGTTTTGCGATAAAGAAGAAGGAATGCGTCAGCGGCGGCCGAGTGCTGCGGCGTTCCCCGCCAATGCAAGGCACCGCCCACGCTAAGCGCCCACGTGCGACATATCAGCGGAGATGTTTCCTGTACGAATATTGCCGCGGCATCTTCTGGAGTTGGATCAGATGTTGGAATGCAGCTCAAGGCAAGTCTGCAATTTGAGTATTTTCAGTCGTCAGTCGACCCCTCCGTATAATAGTAATCAATCTGCCGGAATGTCGGCCCTTCTTATACGCAAACACGCGATCCCTTATTTTCCCCAGCACCGCCATGTTTTAGAATGTTTGAGCGCCTTGACCACATCTTCCTACAACCTCGGCCACCCACATCCTTGCCCGACAAGCAGCCCAACGAAGGAACGGAGAAATAACGGGAGTGTCGCCGGGGTGGTCGGACAACCCCCCCATTTTTTGTTCCCCTCCTGATTACCGATTGCGCTTCTCGACTATTGTATCTCGTTTCCAGCGCCCCTTTCGGCATAACGCCGTGTCTATCACTGACGCGTGCGCGTCGCTCCCATGGCGCTAGTCGCCGCGTGCTGCGGGACTTGCCAATGATAGGTACGACGGCCCGGCATCTATACACGACCCTAAGTCCGCGTTAGCCGGCCGGCCTTCAGAAGGAGAGCCGGACTTTTAAAGTATATAGCTCGACCGACCGCCCGCCAGTCAGCATGCCTGTTCGTCCACGGGAGCGCCATAGTCTCGGGTGAAACAACAACAACGACGGCCAGCCCGTCCCACCACATCACGACTTTCCTTTTCCGGCGACCACCACCACCATCATGGCCCCCACCACCATGACGCACCTCGGCGCGCTTTCCCTCCTTCTCTCCACCACCGCGCTCGCCGCCACCTCCCCCTACGGCCCCGTCGGCGCCGCCTGCCCCGCCGCCTCCACCGCCCTCACCCGCCCCGCCTCCGCCGGCGTCAACGCCGACGAAGCATCCTACCTCTCCGCCCGCAAGCCCGCCGCGCAGGCCGCGCTCGCCTCCTGGCTGGCCAAAACCAATTCCGCCTACGCCAGCGCCGACACCGCCGCCCTCCCCTCGATCGGCCTGACCGTCAGCGGCGGCGGCTACCGCAGCATGCTGACGGGCGCCGGGCTGATCCAAGGCCTCGATTCCCGCGACAGCAACGCCACGACGGCTGGACTGTACCAGGCGCTGTCGTACCAGGCCGGGCTGTCGGGCGGCTCGTGGCTGCTGGCGGCGCTGGCCGGTAACGACTGGCCGCGCGTGTCGGCGCTGCGGGACGATTTGTGGATTTCGGGCTTGCAGCAGACGCTGTTTGTCGCGGATGTGGCGAATGGCGGGGCGATTGATGTGGTTGGCGACCTCGCGGCGAAGACGGCGGCGGGCTTCGACGTCGGGTTGACGGATGCGTGGGGCAGGTTGCTGGGGTATCAGATGTTGTATGGCGAGGATGGCGGGGTGGGGAAGACGTTGAGTGGGATCGCGGACGCGGAGGCGTTTAAGGGCGCGGAGGTGCCCTTTCCGATTATCACGGCGTTGGGCGTCAAGACGTGGGAGGGCGATTGCGACCCGGAGGCGGACGCGACGCAGTATGAGTTTACGCCGTACGAGTTCGGGTCGTGGGATGCGGGCGTCGCGGCGTTTGTGGAGGCTCGGTATCTCGGGTCGGAGTTGGTGGATGGGGCGCCTGTTGCGAGCAGCACGAACGACAGCGCGTGTGTGACGGGTTTTGATAACCTGGGCTTCGTCTTCGGCACCTCGTCGTCGCTCTTCAACGCCGTCTGCCTCCCCGTCAACATCAACCAGACGCAGCTCGGCGAGCACCTCGCCGGCTTCGTGTCGGACCTGCACGAGCTCGTCACGGACGACCTGTTTGCGCTCTACCCCAACCCTTTCTACCAGTCCAACGCATCGAGCCTCGTCGCCGCGCAGGAGAACCTGCACCTCGTCGACGGCGGGACGTCGAACCAGAATAACCCCATCTGGCCGCTGCTGCACCGCGGGAAGGACCTCCTGGATGTCTTGATCGTCAACGACAACAGCGCCGACACGGACGACAATTGGCCCAACGGGACGGAGATCAGGAACACGTGGACGCAGGCGAGGGCGCAGTTGGGCGCCGCGTCGAGGATGCCGGATATTCCCGAGCCGGATGTGTTTGTGGCGGAGGGGTTGTATAAGAGGCCGGTGTTTTTTGGGTGCAATGCGACGGACGCGGAGGATTCGTTGACGATTTTGTGGGTGCCGAATAATAACTTTACGTTTGCGAGTAATGTCGATACGTCTAAGTTGCAGTATTCGGAGGCGGAGACGAGGGGTGAGTCTTTTCTTTTTTACTTTTCTTTTCTCTTTGCCTTTTCCTTTCTCTTCCCCTCCGGACTTCATATCCTTTTTCTGCGGTATTTCTGAGAATTTCGAGACTGACTGAGAACCGTGTCAACAGGTATGATCGCCAATGGCCAACAAGTGGCAACTCAAGGAGGCGATGCGCGCTGGCCGGCCTGCTTCGCGTGCGGCATCATGGCCAAGAGCGGTGAGACGCTTCCGGACGAGTGCGATGCGTGCTTGGCCGAGTACTGCTACAACTGAGGGGGGTGAAACGAGTGGTGTAGCACACCTATCAGGGACGTGCGAAATCTATTAATTGAAGTCAGCCTCGTGTCAATATCATCTTCGGCAAAAAAGCGCCATACTATACATACTCCACGAGGCATTCTGCCTCGAAAAGAATAAAACACATCATAATGTCTTCTACAGCGGTGCCACCCCCGTCGCATGATGCCTACTCAACGGACAACTCCCCGCATGCACCAACTCACTCCCCCTCCACTCAACGCAATCCGCACCCGTACTTCCTCCTCTTGCTCCTCCTCCTCTTCCTCCCCCCACCGCGAACCCCCTCTTATCGCAGCAGTGATGAAACAGAAAACACTTCCACCCCCGACTAAACTCTTCCGACCCCGGGAAATCCGCCATCACGCTCACCGCGTACGCCGTCGCCGCCGCCGACGAACCACCACCACCAGCAGCAGCAGAAGCACCACCTCCGCCGCCCCCGCCGGCCATCATCCACCGCTGCTGAAACGCGTCGATCAGCCGGTCCGCGAACCATTTGAGCAGCACGTTGCCGCCGCCGTGCTCTGCTTGCGGTTTGAGCGAGCAGATTTTCTTGGCGAGGGTCCAGCCGACGGCGAGGGCCCAGGTTGCTATTGGTGGTGGTGGTGGGGGTGGCCGGGACGGGGACGGGGTGGCAGCGGTGGTGGTTTGTTCGAGGAGGATTAACGCGGCTTGGAGCTGGGTGAGGAGGGTGTAGTTCATGGGCGTGTTGGCGGGGAGGTAGCTGTTTGAGGTCCAGAGGTAGGCGTGGGCGGCGTGGAGCATGACGAGGTCGGTTGGGTGGTGTTGGTAGGGGTGGTTGTTGTCGGCGTGTTGGGGGGAGGGGGGTTTTGGGGTGGGGGGTTCGTTTGTGCTGGTGCTGGTGCTGCTGGCGTTGTGGGTGGCAGGGTCGTTGGTGTTGGAGGGGGGAGATGCTGAGGAGGAAGAGGAAGAGGAGGAGGAGACAGACGCAGGTAGGTCGGTGGAGGTGGATGGAGGTTCGAGATGGGACGGAGATGACGATGAAGGATGATCGGAGGAAGAGGAGGAGGCGGCGCTCAGCTTCGCCATCTCAACAAGCAACCTAAACACAGCATCATCCAGCACAGCAGCCACGGCGTCCCTCCCGGCCGTCGACGACGCCAGCAGAGCCGGCTCCCAGGGCGGCGACGCGATGATGCCAACCAAATGGAGCGCGTGGTAGATACGGTTGAGCGGGAAAGCGGTGCTCTGCCAGTGCGGTGGGAGGTGCGCGAGGGTACGGGCATGCGTGGCGCTGACGAGCGCGCGGAATCCACGGGGGAAAGGCGAATGCGCGTCGTCGTCGTCGTCTGTTCCCGTATAGGTCGGTGTGACGGGCTGCAGCGTCGGAAGGAGTGAGTGGGCGGCGCAGCCGTGGTACTCGCACCAGATGATGATGCGCCGGGGCACGCGCGCGAAGGTGTCGATGCCGCCGCGCATGCGGATGAGTTCGCGCACGGCGCTGAGGTGGGCGATTGCGGCGCTCTTGTCGCCGAACATGACCTAGAATGAATGTGCGTGTTGGTGGATGGTGGATTTAAAGGATGCTGTTTAGGGGAAGGATCGGCCATACCGCTGCGGCTCCCATGCCTGCTATTGCAGCGACGTAGGAGTCGGAGATCTTCCATGATGACAGGACCTTGCTGATGGATTTCAGAGCCCGCTCTTTCAGCTGGAAGTGGCGCGTTCTGGTTTTCGGATCAGGGCTGATTGTATCCAAGAGGCGTGCCGTTTCGGCGAGCATTACTAGCAGCGACGTCTCTTCTGCCGTCATTACATCCCATAGCGTATTGCTTCGTCTCACAACGATATGTGGCGATATGTTCTGTTGCTTGATTAAGGGGTCTTTGCTGATAATTAGCGGGGCTGTATGGTACGGTTGAGGGCGGATACATACCGTCGACAAGTGGTAAGCCGGGATATGCTTTGAGAACTAATTGTGGGTTCCTCTTAGCCATGTTTGAGCCTCAATCCTCACAGCGGTCACATACAGAATTTAAGGAGCTCATGCATGCCAGGAAAATTCTTCACGGGTAAGGAGTCGAATGGATCTTCGCCCAATAGACTTGCATTCAGCAACGGACTTGCTGCTCGTATAGGTTCTTTCTGATCTTCTTTGCGGCCTTGGATTGCACGGCGCCGTCGGGCCTCATGTGTCGCGAACATGACCTGAGCGCGGATTTTGCGTTTTTCTTCTCGACTCTTCGCAGTTCCAACGTCCACGAACAGGAACGTAGACGGCGCCTTCGGTTCTTCAGAAGAAGATGAGAATGCCGCCGGTGCAGCTCGCGAGAAGGGCATGGTGTCGGGTTGGAAGACTGCCATGGAGCTGGATAGGGGGTCCTTCTTCGCACCCATCGTAGCGGCGGTTTGCGCTTAGAGGTACCAGCACTTCTGAAGATGTTAATCCTTTTTCGAAGGAGCGATAGTCGCGCAGATAAAAAGCAGCCCAACGGGAATAACCGTTGCACATATAAACGGCTTACGTGCATCCAGGCCGCACATCCGGGTGCCGGGATCGACGCCAAGCTGCTTGAATTGGAAGGTGGTCCCACCCAACACCTGCCACACCACGGACCGCACTGTTGCCTAAACACAGGCACCTGGGTCAATTGGCTGTTGAGCACCAGGCAAGCATACTTAAGTCCCTATAAACTTCTTCTCGTCCCGTCAACCTGGGAGATGGGCCCTATTCTTGAAAGCGGGGCACAGCCCCGAATACGAGCACTGCCTTCTGTTGCATCGTCCTCGCCCCCACTTCCCAAAATAACCCTTTCGCAACGTCGAACTGATTCCCCCCGCTCGTTCTCAGCCCTATCGATGTCTCAGTTCCTTGCCTAAGAGCGTCCTGGATGGGCACGTGGCTATCGCCAAGGATCGGCAGCCCGGCCCATCCAATCTGCAAGCCAATCAAGTGGGGTGGGGTAGAAACTTTCATCAGCTGCACGAGAATGTATAATTGTTGATGGAACATTTCCGGATGGTCGCTTCAACCACCAATGACACGAGTGGAAAACAAATTCACACTCGTCTTCGGCACCTCTCTTTAAATACACGGCCTCCGATCGATCCGTGGGAGAGTTTGCACGGAACCCGGCCAAGCACCTGATTGGCCGAAAGCTCTTGACATAATTGAAACTTGGCGGTGACAAGAAGCAATCGTATGTTCAATACAAGATCAAACTCAGTAAGCGTTGTCAAATAAAACGAAAATTAACTCGTTTGAAGATGGACTTAGACTTTCTTGAGCTTTAGCAGGAAGACTTCGCTACAGCCCGCTCAATGATGCGTCATACAGAAGTGATCTAATCGTAACGGCATGTAGTAGAAGTTGCAGTGTACACTCTTTAGCACTTTGAAGTACATAACTTATTTCTTCTCTCTAGAGTAACAAGAAATGGGATATGGTCCGTGTAAGTACTAAATCATTCTGCTTTCGCCTTCACAAACATCAGGTTACCAGCGTCTTCTCTTATCAGCCATGCCTGCACCTCCCTCGCTACACTATCCATCTCCTGACGGCCTTCAATGCGCCCCACGGCGTCTCCGTCCCAACCGCTCACTCCATGGAACAGAAACGGCATGAGCCCTGCCTTCCAGCCCCGGCCTTGCTGGCGACGTCCGACCGCCACGCTCGCCGCCAGGAGCACCGTGCCGGCGGCAAAGAGCAGGGCGGGGAAGACGACCCACGGCCAACGCACCTCGACGTACATCTCGGGCGCGAAGGCGGTGCCGGCGTGGCGGGTCGAGTTGGGGCCGACCAAGGTGCGCAGCGTCAAGGCATGAGCGGCGGCGGCGACGGCGGCGGTGGAGATGCCGTCAGCGTGGGTGAGGAGGCTGAGGCCGGTGTTGAAGGCGGACGACGGAGGGCGCGTCGTCATGTACTCGGTGAGGGTGAAAACGAAGAAGTCCCTGAGGAATGATTTAAGCAGACGGAATACGATCTGACTTCGAGAAGGTAGACATGACCTCTGCTTGCCTCGTCAAAGACGTCCAACTCTTGCAGCGGCCGCGGCGGTCCTTTCTGGAAATGCTGCCACTTCAGCTGGCTCATGCCGGCTGCGACGGCAAGGAGCATCGATGTTTTGGAGACGGCAATGGAGGTCGAGATGAGCGTGTTGGTGCTATGGCAAAGCGCCAGTTGTCGAGCGGCGCATTGTTAAGGAGTGGGAGATAGGATGCAGCTGTGACAATACCCCATGTTACGACACAGCACCTATAATGTATAGCGTTTAATTGGATTGAATTGGTTCACTTGGCTTTCTATGGGGACATAAAATTCGTCTGTACATTGCAGTGCCTTTCACCCGTGTCTAATTTGACTCATTTCTTTGCCCAGTTGATTTTATTTCGTGATCGTACGGTGGCTGCTGTGACGTTGATTCCAGGACATACTACTACATACCACAGCATGGCGAGTTTGCTTTGGGTTACTCGCAATCTTGAAAAGCAAGGGCTACCCTGGCTTCTCCTCGGAGTAGATGAGGAAGCTGTGGTGATGCCCTTTCATTTTCTATCCTGGGGTCACAAAGCCCTTGCACCCTGGGGTTCAGAACAGGATGGACGTAAGGGGTCGGACCTCAGCGATTTGTGTGTGCAACTTAATTTTCGGGCCGCGTGGATGGTTGAGGCAGAAAACCCCTGCTAAGTGGATGCGAGGGCTAGGTGGAATGGATTATATATCGTAGAACTGCACGGCCTGGACAAACCTAGCTCCTGCAGCCCCCCCTCACCCAGAATTCCATCATCATGACCCTTGTCCCCGCACCACCCGTTGCGGACCCCGACGATGACAACTCAACCACCTACACGGCCGCCTCAACACCCCCAGAAAGCGACGCCACCGGCCTCCACGATGACTACGACTCCATCCCCATCACTGCCCAACCAACGAGCTCGCTAACGCCCCAACCCGGACGCAGTTGGTTGATCAGGGCCGTGTCGTCGGGCGAAGTGATAACACTGCGCGGAGGCAGGATCATTCTCTCCCAGCCCGCCGGTCGCGCGTCGCACTGGGACTGCGTCAAGACGAACGGGTGGCTGGGGTTCCGGAATGGCGTTTCCGGAGCGTATCTGGGCCGCGATTGGTGGCTACAGTTGCGTTGCTCGACTGGCTGGCACCAGCTGTGGGAGCGATTTCACGTTCGCGAGAGGCCCGAGGGCGTGGGGAGCGTGTTGCTAATGGATCATTGGGGGCTAAAGCGCGTGGGGGTGAAGGTTGACGGTGGGGCAAAGATTCTGGCTGTGATTGGTAATCGGGAAGTTGATGAGATGGTTTGGGAGTTTGTTGAGGTTTAGTGTGTGGAGGGGTGCTTGGGATGCGATGTCTTTTTGAATGAGACCGGGAGCGTTGGTTGACTTGAGTTGAATTGAACCTTTTCCTCCTGTTTCTCTGTACACCGCCTGCCGCGTGCGTGCTATGCTGAGCGTCTATTGACCCTCCTCAAAGTTGTACACCGAGACGACGACTAACAACAACGGGAGCTGGGTCTAGGTGAGCGACAAGATCAAAATTCATGGAGATTTAACGAAGGTAGCGCTGGACAATATCCGAAGAATTCAGCTATAACATTTCGGGGGTATTGCTCCGAAGATATAGTCAGCATTTTCGACGATAAGGAGATCTCCGCCACTAATTTTGATTGCCTTTTGGTGGCGTTTGACCTCTGCAAGAATTCCATTAATTTTTCTGGTCTTCTCTTACAGCGCAGCCATTGGAGTACAAGGTGACAGCCGAAAATTGGTATCAGGAGTGGAAACAATATCCTATCGGCGAAACACCACAAGGCGAAGGCTTGTTGACGGTTGGAGGTAACGAGTCAGCAAATTTTGAAATCACACTTGTATAGCGTTTCCATGTATCAAATCCAGGTGTGCTCCGCTAGCTTATGTGTCTCGTTGAATCAGTACCTGTTGTGCGGACAGTTTTGACGTGCGCTCCTCAGAAGAACCACCATGCTACCGTGCTCAACAATACTCATGTATTCCTCGGCAATTGCACTGTTAGTCATGGGTGTGCTGGTCTTTGTAAGGGCTGGTCAGGTTGTTGACAATTGTGTTGAAGTTGCTGTGCAGATCGTGTGACTGCTTATTATCGGCATATGCACGAGCTGCGCCATGTTCACAGCTCACGGGAAGGCATCGGCAGGGTTGCCTTGGTACAAAGCTCGATCAATCATTTCTTGAGCGTGTAGTTGTCGGCCATTGACTGTTACGTGGCATAGCAAAGTGGGTCTAGTTCAAACAATGGTGGGTGTAGCTGGTGTGGGGCCGCCAGCTGCAGGGCTGTAGCCCCGCTCAAATGGACTGATCCGATCGGCTATTTATCTTCTTGCGACCCAACGCTAAGGAGGCGAACGGCAGCCTAACGGCGGGGAAAGTAGGTGGTGCTCGGATTACCTGATGCCGCCCCGCCATACAATCTCCTCCGCCTTCAGCTGCATCGCGCCATTCAATTTTCTCTACTGACATGCGAAAGTATTCTCGCGATGCCACTGATGCAGTCGGGTTTAGCTCGACTAATCTGTTCCTTTTGCGATAACTTATCCACGCCCCTTGAAGTTGAATCTACCTCCGAACTCGGGCACAACTTCTTCCATAGAGAATGTTCAACCTGCGAACCCCAGCAAGACAGAACTTTATGCGATTTTTGCCGACATCTGCGGATCAGACACCTGTTCTTCTGCGACTTAACTTCAGACTGGGAACAAGGTTTGGTTCGAATAGGAATCAGCTATTTCAATCTCAGTATATCACCGTCACGAAGCTGTCCCTTTTGCCAACTCCTGACGTACATTACACACTTGGGGGAGTTTTATTTTCCCGTAATCGAAGAAAAGATCAACACAGGATGCAGAAACACTTACCTACGTCTGAGGTGGATTTCAAAAGCTAAACAAACGCGTTTGGAACTTTGCGCTGGCTTGGTATTCTACCCAATTTTTCTTCACGAGGAGCTCTCTCAGTGGGAAACATTCAAACGACAAGCCCGGAGTTCTGAACTCTTGCTGGACTTCAACAGAAACCCCCCACTGGATGTGGGCAAAAAGGTGCGATGGGATCAGGTTAGGGGGTGGCTGAAAGAAGATGCGAACGTCCTTGAAGGGGGCTTACAACCGCGCCAGGGATTGGATGATCAGTTGAAAAGGCTTCCCGATGGTTTCATGCTGATTGATGTGAAGGAGCGGAAGATTGTCTATGGGGACCGAGGCTATCAGTTTGTCGCATTGAGTTACGTCTGGGGAGACAACCCGGACAACAAGAAGCTGAGTGCTACCAAGAAGACAATAGACCGCCTACAACGCAGGAATGGTGTTTCGGCTCACGAACTTCCGGCAACTATCGAGGACGCCATCCAGATCTGCATCGAACTTGGCAAACAATATCTCTGGGTGGACCGCCTGTGTATTGTCCAAGACGATGACAAAAGCAAACAGCATCAAATTAGCCGCATGGCGAGCATATATGCATCAGCTTCGCTCGTCATTGTTGTCACCGAAGGTGACATGGAATGTGGAGTTGCGGGAGTCCGCCACGAGCGGCCAATACACGATATTCGATCTTTTTCGGGATCCACGTTCTCCTACGGCCTTCCCAGTATTGAGGATAGCATACAGCATTCCAGATGGGCGACACGCGGGTGGACGTATCAAGAGGCCGCTCTTGCCAGGACGAAGCTTTTCTTCACTCCAAGCCAAGTCCACTACATGTGCGAATGCAAGAGTAGAACCATCTTTAGATCGGAAAATTTCGACGGCTTCAGTCAGCTGCACTCCTTCACAGCAAAGTCCATGAAACTACATCCTTGTATCGGAATCCGGTTAGCATCATGTCTTTTCGAGGATTGGGAGCATCACCTAGAAGCCTACACAGCCCGTAGTCTTCGTCAAAGTTCGGACATTTACAACGCATTCTTCGGAATCTGCTCTGCGATTTACATCGAAGACGACGCATTACTATGCGGCTTACCGCGAGAGTGCTTCGACCGGGCGCTCCTGTGGTTCTGTACCAAACCTACCGAGGACGCTCCGCCCCACCAGATCCGCACTCCGGAGAAGGACGAACAACTGCCCAGCTGGTCTTGGTCATCCGTTATCGGGAAGGTTTCTCTAGACGGGGCCAGTGCAAGTGATTATCTTTTCTGTGGGAGCCTTGTAGAATGGGCCGTCAAAAGATCTGGCGACAGCCACCTAGAACGGGTACGGCATCCAGACAATCCAGAGGGTGAGAATCGTATTCCACTCGCCCTGGCTGTTGCTTGGAGCCAAGGATGTCTCAAACAGCCTTGGTCCTTCCCCCAGCTCTTTGAACGCACAATCTCTTCATTTACGGAAGAACTTCCGACTCGGCGCATTTTTGTGCGAGATTACATTCGGGGATGGGACAAGGGTCTGGAGGAAGAGCTGCTGAAGGAGCTGCTGAAGAACCACTTGCTACGAGACAAAACTCTTTTAGTATCACGCGCTCAGACGGCCCGGTTCGGGCTGAAGAAACACAGGCCTCACAGCACCTACCGTCGTTTCGATGGTAGCCCGAAGCATCACCACTTGGAGATAGTCGATGAAGAGGGACACTGTATTGGTATGCTATCAGAGAGCGAACCCCGGACGAAGGAAGAGGTGTTGCCTTATATCAAAACGGACACCTTCGAGTTTGTGTCTCTTTCGATTAGCCACTACAACAGTGCCGAGACCCTGCTCCAGTGCGTACTACAACGCGACGAAGAACTTCTTAAGGACTGGGAGGATAGGTATGATTACTACACCTTGAAGGATAATTCCAAACTTGCGAAGCCACGTGGGATTCTTTGGAAAAGAAGTCGAAACCTCACTTTCTATGACAGAGACAGCGTCCCCCTTGACCCAATTCCTGTTGTGAACGTCATGCTCATCAGAAGCGACTGGCGTCAGAGGCGTCTAGTTCACCGGGTTAGTATTGGCTGGATTCTGCTCACGCAATGGGCAAAGGCGGAACGGCAGTTCAAGACGATTATTCTGGAGTGACTACTGCAGTGGCTGTATTTATTCTGCGAGAATTTCTTGCTCAGATTTCTTTTGCTCAGCGCCAATTACCTTGTACTGGTCTATCGTAGGGTGAATTTAGACATCATCGAAAAATGTGCTCCTGGGGTCATCAGATCCGCGTACCCACAACCTACGTCTTCCAAACTCTTGTATCCTACCCATCCCCCTCCCGAACCTCCTCTCTCCGCCCCCTCCTTCACCCATCCGCCCTTCCAACACCGCCAGCCACTCCCACTACCACCCCCCACACCTCCAACCCAACACCTCCCCCACAAACCCCCACGGCACCCGCTCCTCCCTCTGCACCCTCAACTCCATCCCCCACAGCCACACAGCACCACCCTCCGCGCCACGCGCCCATCTGCCCCCGTAGAAAACCCGCGCGTCGACACGGCGGCTATCGCGGCGCGGGCCGGACGCGGCCGCGCAGCACGTACTGCCGGTATGCCGCCGTCACCAGCCAGCCAGCAGCAGCCCCCGCACGGGGGAGAGCGCGTTGGGCGGAGTCGACGGCGGGGTAGTGCTCGAGGAGTGAGGGCCTGCGCGGAGGCGGGATGCGTGATCGTGGGCGGGGGACGATGTCGAGTCGCTGGCTGCTCGGCGGGAGGTCGAGGGCAGAGGGGGGAGGTGTAGCGGATGGCTCTGGGATTGGTGTTGGCGGGGTGGGGTCTGGGTGTGCGGTATGGGTGGGCGCTGGCGCGGAGGAGGGCTGGGGCTGAGGAGTAGGAGGAGGAGTAGCGTGAGGGGCGTGGTGCCTGCGTGGTAGCTGATGCCTGGATCGACGATGTGTATTAGATGCACTGGATGAATGACAGAAGGATTGGGAGGATGGCTGATCGGGAGGCGGATATATACCCTACTCAGATGACCAGGCTACAAACGAAGCTGGTACAGTACTTAGTGCAACAAATTGTTTCCATTTACCTAATGCGACCCCTGTAGTTACTGAGTCAGCCAGTTTGCCTTTATATAGCCTTTCGACGCATTATACCAACTATGTTGTATTGACGTATGTATTTTATTGGATTAATATTGGGGTATTCCTTGGTATGTATAAATATGACGTACGCGCTTCTTGGAAAGTAATGTCACAACCACCCTCAACTGACATGTTTTTCAGTCAATGAGCTGAGGCCTAAAGGGGCGATGCCGTCTAGAAGAGCTAACCATATTGTCTTCGGTTGTGTCGAGCTTGCCGCACTAGTTGTGCGTGGCTGCTTATGGGGCGTACACGTGAATTCCATATCCGACCGCTTGCATGTACGCACTTGCAGCGGCCAGCTCAGCTGTCCAGCCACTTTGATCTGCTCATTGTTTAACATAAGCGTTGCGTGCTATGGAGCTTGCTATTGGCGTCGGTCCGGTCGGGAGCCTGATCCGCTACCCAGTGGTATATGTAAGTCCCTGCTCAGCGACAACTTTCCAGATTTTACGTTCACCACCTCTTGTATACATCTTAGTCCTATGGGAACATAGATATTCACGCCTTTTCGTTCCTGAACTTACGCGCTGCTACAATTCCATGTTCCCCCGGGTTCCTCAACATTTCCTTCCACCGTCAGCCAGTTTCTACATCCACGCGTTATTATATCAAATGTAAAACGAAACCTGTCTCATAGCAGGCTTGATAACTACACAGGTAAGGCCATTTACGTACGTGTTGGCTGGATTGACTTAGATAGAGCTGTGGGGGCCTGCAGTCTTGTGTTACCCAAGGATGCGGCTGAGGTGAACATTCGCTTTCATGAAAACGTACGTCATGAACCATGACGTACGATGCGGGGCTCTGTTTCGCCGCGCCGTACAAGATTCGTTGTCAGAGTTTCACACAAGAGTCAACTCAGCTGTTCTTTAAAGTCGCACTGTTACGCCCGTAGCAATGTGCGTAAGCACATATCGTAGGACTGC
Organism: Lasiodiplodia citricola; assembly: GCA_023089105.1. Classification (NCBI taxonomy): domain Eukaryota; kingdom Fungi; phylum Ascomycota; class Dothideomycetes; order Botryosphaeriales; family Botryosphaeriaceae; genus Lasiodiplodia; species Lasiodiplodia citricola. The sequence goes on along the minus strand of JAJNLL010000060.1, from coordinate 110,828 downwards.
TAGACACTCTGACGTCAACAATAGTCGCATACCCAAGTCTCAACCCGTTACTAGTTTCGATCTATCAAGAGCCCTACCGATCCTCCCAGTATTGCCGTCAACTGCGTCTAGCAACTCTAGTATACTAAAATATCAAGACATCGTTAGGGCCCCTCGTTCGAAGGATTTATTGTTATGGCGCTAGGCGTCGGTTACATGGGGTGCTGCACGACCTTCTTGCTTTGTTAGTAGCAGATTGTCTGGCAGAAGAGTATGAACACTCGGTAAGCGCTAGTTGAAGTCAATTATTCGTGCTCTGCTTATATGAACAGTCTTCGAAATCTTTGTGATATCTCGTGTGTGATGCGCTATCCAGAAGTTTCCACCTTTTCGACCTGAGCTAGATTGCGAACTATTGAGAGTTTCTTGATTTCGTTAAATATGCCACCCATCATGCATACTTTAAAAGCTACGTTACTCATCCTGACGGCTAGCAGCCGTGCTTTTCTTCTCACGACCACGGTCTCCACAACACCATTGGCGTCGACCCCTCAATCCATGATTAGCTCTCCACCAAGACCAGAGCTTATACCAGAAAAGCGACAATTGAGTTTGACCGATCCAAATTTTGTCGGATGGTATAACGGCGTTCCTGGATCCTGTAATAAAACACACTACCTCTTTTACGCCGTTCTAAAGTACTAACGTATCTGTCGATTAGATGAAAATATCAATTGCGGGACCGATACATGGTCAATATCATCACTGTGGGGAGCCTGCGCCAGTTCAACGAATGGTAACTGGCCTTCTTCAACAGCTTGCGACTATGTAACGTGGTAGGGACCATCTAGAAACACTGTAACAGCACCTAATGGCTAAAGGTTGATCCAGTGGTGGTGTATTCAGCTGCGGAACCTTGACAATTATTCAACAATCTCCTTGGAGTGGTTCGACTTGGTACTGGCTTAGATGCTGCGACTTTAACTGGATGGCATGGACAATGTATCGTGAAGTAGCTCCAAGCACCACACCGTCTGTTCTGCGTAAGTCCCTCACTCTGTGATTGACGGAGATATATACTGATATCCGCTCCATCCAAGAATCGACAAAAACAAATACCCTAAGAGCCACTACACCTAGTCCGTCCCCAACCGCCTCTGTAGCTGATTCCTCCTCAATACTCCCTACAAGCGGTCTATCACAGTCGCCTTCGCCCCACTCGTCCCCTTCGTCCAATGTCCAGTCATGGATAGCAGCGGCCGTCATAGTCCCCGTTGCTGTAATCACAATTGCGTGCTTTAGTGCGTGGTTCCTACGTTGGAGGCAGGCCCATCAGCATCGAGGCAGTACAGGGGGGAGGTACGAAGGCGATCAGGTAAACAAGAACGAGGGGCATGAACATAACACTCCAGCGGAGGTATCGGTAGTGCAGCCGTCATATGAGCTAAGTCAAGCAGCCAGTGTAGACCGATCGAGGCGCACTGTGGAACTACAAGGTTAATCCTTATGAGGCAAGCAGGACAATCTACCTGGGGGATAGTGGCGGTCTTTGAGACGGGGCAGGCCGATATAGACGGAAATTGGATGGCGGTGTCATGAACGACGGTGAATTGTCTGCTGAAAGGGCCCTAGGTTCAGGTGATGATGGGGCGGTCCGAAGGTTGTTAGAGGAAGACTGGGCTTAGCGGAAACACTCTCGTGAGCGCTAAGGGCTACTCGGCAGAGTTGGAACCTCACTCTACCAATCTCCACTTTAAAGCAGCCATTCGGCTACGCCAACAGAATACACGTATGATTCTCATTCTAATATCTTAGTCCCATGTTACCGAATGAATCCGACATCAGCCAAAGCAGAGATGACGCCTGTCTTTCCTGAATGCAAGGCATGCCACCGCATCTGTTCCACCACCTCGCAATAGAACCATTGCGGCCTTAAATGTGCAAAACCTCGCAGAAATCCTCCATGACCTTGCTCTATCAATTCAAACCAAACAGAGGCCAGTCGACGTCGTGAGCCCTCTACATCGATTCTGCTGGACACAAACAGCTGGTTTGCGCAGACCATATTCCCATTGACTGTTGCATAACAAAGCGCCGTCCATTGCCGGTTGTCTGAAAGGTTGACGTCGGTTCGGTCGCTAGCTGAAAGCGCCCGTAAATTTCGTTCCTGGCCATGCTCTGCTGCTACCATCAATGGAGTCCGCCCATTAACATCTGGTACATTGGGCTCAACCCCAGCGTCGAGGAGGGTTCCGACTATCACAGCATTGGTCTCTCTAGTGGCATGCGCCAGCAGCGTTTCGCCAAAATGGTCTCGAGCTTCCAAGTCGAACCGGCCAGTATCAGCACAAAATTTGATAGTCCGTCGCAAATCGCTCAGGGAATCTGTAGAGTTCCGCATGACTCTACGCATGAGGGGTGTCCGTCCATGAGAATCTGCCAAGTCCAGCTTCGTTTGGGAATTCTTGACGAAGTTAGCAATCAGGAGAAAATCGTCGGACCGCAACACTGCCTGAAACACAGTCAAATCGTCCTTTATGACCGCATTAGGATCGAGGCCCGCCTCCAATAAGTTCGTGAGAAATATCCACCTCTCACTGTTGAAACTGTCATGAATAACTGGGGCAAACAGTTCCTCAGCGGTGACCCCTATATCCAAAAGAGTCTTGTAGGAAGCCATATCCAATCCACATTCTACTCTCTTCAGTTCTTTTACATCTAGCTTTGCACCGGCATCTCTCAACATGCGAGCTATTTTCTTGTTCCTGCTGAAAATTGCCATCCAGAGGACAGAGGTTGGAATCCCGCTAGGGTCGCTACAAAGGCGGTTCAAATCTGCACCGGCATTGATGAAACGTTGAACAAGCTCTTCCCTTTCGAACAGCACAGCAAGGAAGACCGGGGTATGAGGCTCTGATGCGTCGACATTGACCTCTTCCGTCGTCAAATTCCCAGGAGTATCCTCCAACTTCAATTCTGGATTTCCCATGAGAGATAGCAATAGAGGCGATTTTCTTGTCTTCCCAGCCCACTCTTCTCTGCGATGGACCGGTATTGTGGCAAATGCCCGCCTTCCAATGCTCCTCAAAGTACTCCTGATACCAAAGAGTGAAAGGAGGATCACAGTATTGGCACATGCTTCATGATCTTCCCAGGCTCTGGATAAACGAATACCCAGGTCGGGGCTGTATTTCGCGCCCTCCCAAGGCTTCCATGGCTTCTTGAATGCTAGTGGAAATCTGCAAAGCCCCTCTTTTTCGTTCGCATCAAATCCCCAAACATCCTTGAAGCGAGCGCCATCCTCATCAAAAATTTGCTCCATATTCTTAGCTCCACTTCCGTAAAAACTGCGGCGAGGCGGGATCGTGAGCACACCATATGGAGACATCTTTTTCTCTCTGTTTTTCAGAAGTTGCAAAAGGTCTTTTTGGTCGATGTTGTGTGACTCAACGTGCAATACATGCATGACCCAGTAGTCATGAACGTATTGAGCGAGAGGGAAGCGTTCTGCAGAATTGCGGATATGCCTTCGACCGTTTTCGATTTCCGCGGAAGCGAATTCCAAAATCTCCGGTAGCAAAGCATAGTTTAGGCAGGACCGAGAGAGGGCAAAGTGACTGTCCCCAACTACAGATCTCGGGTTGGTAGACCCAATGAGCTGTCCAAAACCACCTCCCATGAGGAGATATTCAGACACTGATTGGTGGATGAATTGGGCAATTCTCTTTTCTTCATGATTCTTGATCTCTGCAAGGCCTCTTGAGAACGTTATAATCCCTTTTATTGGATCGACAAAGTGATCATGGCTCTCGAAGTCGTCAATCGAGCTCGGCATATCTTTCTCATCCGCGACAAGTGCGTGTTGGAGTTCTTCAGCGGTGAGAGGCCTGATAGAGAAAAGCATCCAACGTAGCAGCTTGATTGTCTGGTTCTTTTCGTTCACCTCGAAATTCTGGAGAAGAGCTGCGTATAACTCGTGAAGATCTGATGGTAGCTTCTCAATGACTTTCAAAAGAGCGGGAACAGAATTTCCCAGCTTTCTGTGCTTATCAACAACGGATCTTGTGACCAGTATTGCCCACTGAAACATCCCATCGGCCTTTCGGAGGATTGAATTCCTAAGGATGTTGATTTCTTCATCGTTTTGAAACTCCTCCACCAAGAGTGAGTCTACAACGGTCTGAATGTCGGCCTGGTTCTCCTTCTCCATGGTTATGGAGTTAAACCTCCTCTGTATAATTGGGTACCAGCGAGATGAAAAAACAACCTTGATTTTTGAGCAGTCCGTAGTAAGCTTTTCAAGCAGACTGACGATGTCATGTGTAGTCTGTTCTCCACTTTCATCCAAAGCATCAACGAGCAGACATATTTGAACACTCTCGTGAAGCTGAAGGTCTCGAATGACTTTCATGAGTATGGTTTCCAGCTCCACTTCAATCCACTGGATGTCCTTTTCCGCTTTTTGGATTATTTCTTCATCGTATTCCAACATGAATTTTCGGAGTGAATTTTGAAAGCGGCGCAAGAATTGATGAAGAAGCGAGCGCAAGAAGCCCAATTTCGTCCTCTGTAAGGCAGTGCCGCGACCGTGGAAAAAGTAAGAAAAGAGCACGTAATCAACGTGCCATTGTTGTTTGATGATGTTGTACACGTATTTCATCGTGGTAGACTTGCCGGTACCTGGGTTCCCGGCAATCCAGAGGATCCTTTCCTTTTGTTCTTGGGGGTCGAGCCACCTATTGAATGTGCTGTTCAAGAGAAGCCATCCGCATGTGTCATTGGCTGGATCAATCTCATCCCGACGCCAGTGTCTTTCTGGGAACCACAGCGAGCGGAGCAGTTTTTTCTCGTCATTGGACAAATGCGAATAGTGTGTGGCTTGCTTTTGTTGATAGGGTTTCCCCAGCTCCTTGAGTCGATTGACAACGACGAAATATTCGTTATGCTGTCGGGAGAACTTCACGATTTCCGAATGGTTTTTGTTGATCGGTATGGTTACATCACATCCCTTGGTTGCAGATGACTTTGAGACCAAAAGAGCCGGAGAACCAATCATCTTCCATTGTTGTGACTTTCGGTCCTATATCGGATTATTAGAGCTGGGATCCAAGAGTCCGATGAGCCGCACGTACCTTTTCTACAGTGGGCGTATCAACTGTTTCGTAGAAGGCGATCACCTGGGTATTACTCATCTTTGAGCGTGCCGTAGCAAAATCCTCCTGCTGAAGTTCAAGAAACTCTGAGTCTGTCTTCAAACAAGAGACAAGACCTTCGTTTGGCTGACCCTGGACCATAGGTAATAATGGGCGATTCAACATTCCCAGATGCGGGACGCCAAATAGGAATATCCCTTTGAGCGCTTGGATGATCTCCATATTTTCGCGGTCACTTTTCGCAAGATTGACCAGTGCCTTTAATCCATATTTAGCATGTTTTCAATTTCCAGCATAAATACCATTTGCTCACCTGTTCCAGTACTAGACCTCCAAGGCTGTGACCGATAAGAAGAACAGATTTCGGAGACGTACTACTCCATCCACCTACGAGGCCTTTAAGGCTTTCGGCGAAGTGTAAACCAAGATCCAGAATGGTTTGTCTGGAAAGGCTGTTGACCATGCTGGTATCATAGCCGTAAATGTATATTCTGCTGTTTGGCAGATCTATTGGCAACGCATCGCGGAGCCACATGAAGTCGTCGGACTTAGCTTTGAAAGACCCAAAAGCGTGCGCGTTGAGGCCGGAAAGAGCAATGCAACTTTATCATCATTAGCAAATTGATACACTACACCGCAGCCCAGATGAACATACTAAGTATCGCAACTCTCGTCTGGAATCTCATGTAACGGGGTGATCCCAATAAAATGTGTGTCAAGTACAATGTCCAGGTTGTCGCCTTGACCAGGGTTGCTGCATTGGAATCTCCATTCATTCGCTCCGTTTTCAAGTGCTCTTGGCCGTTCTCGTAGATTCAATGTTGCGACCTTTTCCATCTCTCGGAAAGGGTGGCTTGCAAGTGAGCGCACCCTGATCGCGTCAATATCCAGCTTCAGCAACCAAGCGATCAGCTGAGAGACCCCATCGATCCTAAAGTGATCCGGTATGCCCCTCAGTCTATACGTGATATCCGATTGTGACACCATGCTCCGATCGACGGGTCGGCATTCGCGGGGGCGATGGGATGACAGGTTGGGCCGACAAAGTGCGGGCGAATGATGGGCGTTCTCGAGGTCCCGAATCACCGCGCTTATTCTGTCAGAGTCAGCGTCATTCCAAAGAGTATGCAATGGTTGAGAGAGCCTTGACAAAGAAAGAGAATTGTTGGGAGTGCATCAGGCTGAGAGCTGAAGAGGGGGAACACGAGGCTGAGACAATCTCACGTTACACAGCAGCGTCTTGCAGCCAATGCCTGGTGCAAATTTGTTTTTCGAGGAAGACTGGGGTTCTGACCTATCATCGCCCTGGGAACATCAGAACGAACCCAGAGTCCCTTTTGCAGAATAGCGCAAGTATGCCTTAAGCCTTTTCTTCCCTTCAATGAAAAGGAAAATATATGTGTAGCTGAAACTATCGTCCGGACGCGACTGTATACTTCCCGCAAAAGTCGGATAATTCCTCACAAATGTTATAAAATCGTCCATCCTGAGGACCGTAGCTACCCCCTGTCCCAAGGCCCTGTTATTCCTCGCGCTAGCCTTCGGCTGAAATACCCTCTGCACTCGGTCGTGCTGCACTAAATCTTTCTTACTCACCTCCTCGTCTACAATCAATTCTATAGTATCTGTGAGTAGCTTCAATGCTTCATTAAGTATATTGAGTTTCGAAGTATATAAATTAGAATTACTAGCTATGTAAATACGAAAAGAAAAAAGAGAGACAAGGAAACGCCAAACCCCAACGAGGCCCAACAGATCATCCAGCTGTCGTTCGTCAACGAGTTCAGTAAGTAGGACAGAAGAGTAGAAAACCCGGGCCTTGCAGCCCAGCAATAAGTAAGTCTATGAGTGTGTGTATAAGAGCGGTTGGTTGTCATGATCCAAGAAAAAGGTGAGTGCTGTACAAGCCCAAGGAACGACAAGAGAAGGAACGAGATAGCTGAAGAGCGCGAAAGAGGGAGAGCAATATAGTACAGTAGTAGTAAGTTTCAGCATTTCGTAAAAAAAAAAATAGGACAAGACAAGACAGACGAGGACCTCCCATGGTGCCGGTGCCTATCCCCGAAAGATCGATCGCGCGCCTCGACAAAATGTTTTCCCCCGCGCAAACAATAAAACTCCCAGAAACACCTCCCTGCTCCAGTCAACACGCAAAACACAAACAAGGAAAAAGAAAAAAACGCCAACTACTCCCCCCGGGATTCCCCCCCTCATTTCCCATCAGTTGACTTACACTTCTTCTTCTCCTCCGCTAGTGGTATCTTAAATAGTGTACATGTGCGCAATTAGCTCCGCACTTTTCCCCTCCTCTCCCTCTCTCAATATATTACAATAAACCTACGCCTCCAACGCCGGCACAGCCGGCACCGGCGAACTCGGCGCACCATCATCCCTCTTCCCGCCAAACAGCGACATACGCGAAAACTTCTCCCTCAAGCGCCCCGCCGACTTCTTCTCCTTAATACCCACGCCGGCATACGAGCTCTTCGGCCGCTCAGCCCCTGCGGACGACTTCTCCCCCTTCTCCTTCCCATGACGGGACCTCAAGAACCTCCTTCCACTGTGGTGACCCTTGCCCGCGGGGGAGGCCGGTTCCGGCTCCTCAGCGAACGCAGCCGGAGGAGCGCCGTAGCCCTCGAGCGCGGCGGCGGCGGCCGCGATCTCCGGGTTCATCATCGGCGACTGGTACTGTTCGGTGGAGGTAACAACGGCAGAGTTCTTGCGGCTGTCGGGCGAGGCGTACGAGGCGGTGCGGTCGGGGTCCGGGTACTGGTATTCGTAGTAGGGCTGGGGCTGGTACGGTTGCTCGAGCTGGAGCTGGAGGGAAGTGCGCGGCTGAGGGGTTTCGTGCTGCATTTGGACGGACGGGCGGCGCGGGGTCTCGTGTTGGACGGATGGGCGCCGGGGGGTCTCGCGTTGGAGCTGCAGCGAGGAGCGCGGGGTGCTGCGTTGTTGGTGGAGTGATGGCCTGCTGTGGTACGATTGGTGGTCTTCGACGGCGGCCTCCTCGCCGTATTCGTTGACGTAGCCCGGGTGCGTCTCGCTGATGGACGTCATGGAGGGCTGGGTTTGCAGGCGGGGGCTGGAGCCGTTGCCGAAGCGCGTGGACAGCGGGGCGGCGATGCAGGAGAGCGGGCGGACGGAGGGTGTGGTGTTGAAGGTGTAGGCGGCGGCGCTGGTGGGGCTGAGGTCCATGGTGCTGGAGGAAGCGCCATAGCCATCACCACCCGAAATGTAGTACGGGCTCTCGCCGGCATGCTCGGGTACGGTCGGAGTGGACGTGTTGCTGCCGTTGCTGCTGTTGGCGCGACGGTGGCGGTGGTTCGGATCCAGGCTGTCGTGGCGGCTGATGCCACCGCCGGCGGGCGGCAGCACGCCCAGGTCGTCGGGCTTGAGGGTGCCGTCGAGGGCGCCGCGGTGCTGCTCGTGGCGGCGCAGCTGGGCCTTGAGGTCCTCGATCTCGCGCTCGGCCTTGCGCAGCTCGTTCTTGACGCGCGCCAGCTCTTTCTCGCGGCGCTGCAGCTCGTGCTCGGCGCGGGCGCGCTCGTTCTCGGACCGCCGCACGTGCTCCAGCAGCGCCTGCATCTCGTCGTCCGACACCTCGCAGCCGACGCCGGCGACGGCTGGGGTGTCGAGATCCTCCTTGGACGACATGAAGGAGGACAGCAGGCGGTCGGCGAGAGGAAAGGTCGCGCTGTGGCGCTCGGGGACCGGGGGCGCGCTCTTCAGGCCGGGTTCGATGTCGTCCTGGTTTTCGGTGGAGATGGAGAGGTTGCTGGCGTTGGCGCGGGCGAAGGGGTTCTTGCGCATGAGCGCCGAGTCAAGCGAGAGGCGGTTCATGCCGGATTGGGGGGGCTCGAGGTGCTGCGGAGATGAGGATCTGTTGCTGCTGGCGTTACAGCTTTGTGTCGGCGCAGGAGCGGCGGCGGACAGCGGCGAAAGCAGCGAGGAGCCTCCGAACCAGGACGTCGGGCGCGCGGATTGGGCCGGCGGAGCCATCGTCTTTTCAAGCACTGGAGGAGTCAGGGATCTGGTCCTTTGCGGGAAGCGTAATATATGATGGCGTTGCTAGCGAAACGGACGTTTGCCTGGTGCCGGAAACGCGTGGGGCGCTGTGCGCTCGGCCGCGATCCGAGCCGGAGAGAGCCATGGGTGCTGGAATGCAGGAAGTGGTGGGGTGCATACCGACTGAGCGTCTGTTTTTTGCCGCCGCCGATTCCGTCATCGCGTGCACGAATGAACGGCGCCGTTGGGTGGGAGGCCCTTGTTTGGCCGGCGCCTTAAGTCGTGCCTGGCAGCGGGATAGGGGCGGTGATAGGAGACAGCGGGGACCACCACTAACGCACGGCCCCAGGTCGGTCGCACTCCATCCGCAGCAGCCAACCTGAGCGCAACCTCTGACGCGCAATTAATATCTACTCGAGTCTCCGCCGCATGCCGGTGGTGCTCCGAAATCTCTGGCCACCTTCGCCTCTGCGGGACGACGGCTCGTTCGCTTCCGTCCTCCTCATTCTCCAGACAGACCGCCACCACCCCAACCACCATGTTATAGGCCCGTGCCCTCGCGACCAGCACCCAGCCGTAATGAAGGCCGACGAGTCCTAATTCTTGCTGCCGTCCGAGCCATTGCCGCCGCCGCCCCTGCCCCAATTCCACACCTCCCAGATCTGGTCCATGATGAGGTCCCCGTACCCGCGGCCCTCCTCAATCGCCTCGCGCTCCTCCTTCAATCTCCTCTCGCGCCACCCCTCCGTCTCGCCGCCCATCCACACCTTCTGCAAGACCCCTCCACCCTCCTCCTTCTGCTCCCCACCACCACCATCATTATTATTCCTCTCCCCCGCCTGCCGCAACAACGCCTCCCTCTCCTCCCTCGCCCGCTTCCGCATCGCCTCCTGCACCGCGCGCGCCCGCTCCGTCGGCATGTGGTCGGCGGGCTGCACCGCGCCGTCGAAGCCGTTGCCCACGCGCTGCAGGATGGTGCGGCCCGTCCGCTCGCGCGCCAGGTGCTCGGCCGCCACCAGCGTCATGCCGCCCAGCCCCATCGTGTACAGGTCGAGTTTGCGCGGCGGCAGCAGCGCGATCGCCGGGCACGCCACCAGCAGCCAGATGGACAGCCGGTGCGTGAGCTTGGCGTAGCCTTCGCGCTCGCCTGTGGGAGCGGGGAGAGTGGCGGTGGTGGTGGGCGCGTCCGAGGGTGTTGACGCCATAGTTGTGGTTGTGTATATGTATGTGTATGTGCGCGTGATCGAAAGCGTGTGTGCGATTTGTGGGCGTGGGTAGCCGTGGTTATGTAGTGCTGGCGTTCCGTTGGTGCGGCGGAAGTGAGTAGGTGGAAATTTTTCTCGGGTCGTCGATGCGGTTCGTCGGGGGCTCGTCGGGCCGCTGACGCTAGCTCGGCAGTGAGGCAACGCCCTTCAGGATGTCGGTGACAGACCGCGTCGGAGAGTAGATGTGGGTGGCGGCAATTGGCGATGCTGGTGTTTGGGTGCAAAAGTCGATGCGGTCATGACATCGACGCTTCTTCGATTCGTCGGCGCACGGACCTGATGCCCCGCCTGAATCGCGCTGCATATCGTCGGGTAACATGAGATGCTCCCAAGATATAACCATGGCCATGTCGCCGCTTCCCTGCCATTGTTACGGTCGTCGCTGGCCCGGCCAGTACGTCCCGCAGGAACGAGGGGTGTTGGTATATAAGCCACTCAGTCAGCCATTCCGGTATGCTAGTCACGCTCGAAGAGGGGGTGCTTGGTTAAATGAGAGCCTGAAGGTTTATGTAGGGTACCCCAAGTTGCCACCCGTCCTCTGTGGGTCATAAAGAGGTCGAAGGTTCGAAAACGGGCTAGGGAAGACAAAAAAGACGGTCCCAAGGAGTCTTTCTGAGCTTAACCCGCATGTAGCGGGGTTCAGTTTTGCCCTTTTGTCTCTCACTTTTTGCACGACTAAGACTCCTCCTCTTCCCCGCCTTTTTCCGTCAGAGGATAACCGTTTGCGACTCCGCCCACGCTCCGAGCAAAGGAGAAGAAGGACCAAAACGGTCCACTGAAGTCCATGTCATACCTAGAAGTCCGTCAGTGCAAGCCGCCCGAAGCTTTTTCCCGAACTTCGCCTCACCAGTAGTTCACCGCAACGCAGATTCCCTCCTCAGAGCAGCTCTGCGCCACTTTATGGTACCTGCACCGCATCAGCATCAACCACTCACCACCCAAACGAAGCAAGACCATCACCCACCACATCGCCGGCAAATACAGCATATCCCCGGGCTCCAACGTGACCCTCACCGGCCTCGACAGCCCCGAAAACGCCGTCGCCCTTACCTCCGGCAAATCCGGATCCCACAGCGCCCAATTGACCATCCTCTTCGGTTCCGCCATCTCCACCCTCAAATCACACAAATCCTCCTCTTCCAGCTCTTCACCTCCCTCTCCCTCTCCACCACCTCCCTCTCGGCTACGCCTCGGCACATACCTCCCCCGCCGGCACCGCCCGCTCGTTGACGCACGCCGCCTCGACGGGCGGCAGCAGCGTGAAGTGCTTGCGGCCGAGCACCTGCACGTAGACGTTCTCGTAGTTGTCCTTGTGCAGCGACGTCGTGCTGCGGGAGGACCCGAGCCAGAAGTTGACGGCGTCAGGTCCCACGCCGGCATCGGGTTGCAGCGCGATGCGGGCGAAGGGGATGTCGCGCGGGACGTCGGCGAAGAGGCTGGAGTATTCGTTGCGGAGGTTGTCGTTTTCTGTTGTCCTGCGCCTCAGCTGAGGGGCGGGAGACGGGGGACTTTGGGGGAGTGGGGGAGGGGGAGAAGGGGGGAAGGAAGGAGAAAAACTAACGTGTTTGCGCGTATCTAATGACCTTCGGCTCTTCACCTGCCTTGCCCAGCTCTTGCGCCTGCACCTTGTCGATGACGTCGGAGAAGAGCTCTTCGCGCTCAAACGGCTCGACGAAGACCAAGCCGCCGTCTTGTTCCTCGCTCTCGACGATGGCGTCGGCGTTGCCGCGGTTGGTGATGGCGACGTTGACATGCTGGCCCGCCATGACCTCCTTCAGGTATGCGGCATTCCATTTACGGTGCGACGGCCACGACGACGCGCCGCCTCTGATGACGAAGGGCCGGTTCGTGGCGACGTATCGCATGAACTCGAGCGGACTGGGCTCCTCGGTGAGCTCGTCCACGCAGTTGGGGTTGAGTTCATGGTACGATGTGATTAGGCCTGTTTTCGGATTAGTGGATGGATAAAGAAATGTACAATGTACATGGTAAAACACGTGAGGAGAGGGACGTCTACCTCGTACAGACTCGGCTATCAGTTGATCGTTCCCCGACGCCATCATGCGGGGTGGGAATTCTGGACTGAACGGAATTAGTCAAACGGTGGGATGGAATTCTAGGCCGAAATGGTTAGTCAACCCCAGGACCAGAGTACAACGCATCCGTTCAACAGATAATCTCACAGTTAGGCAGGTTTGCCGGGTGGCAAAAAAAAATCACAACCAGTCTCGCGGTACTGAAAAGCTCAGCAAAATCTGACAAGGACCTGAAGCGGTTCTCGGAACGAGGGAACAATCGGAAAGGAATCCAAAGCAACGTAAGGAGGTATGCTCGCTCCCCAAAACGACGTAGACGAAAAAGTGGTGGAATGATCGTCATGCGCTCTGAAACTCACAAGTCAAAAATTACCCGGGCTTGACCCGGCCCGACGCCCGCCGGGAACTTTTATGCAGCATGGAAGTACCTTGTCGTACACCGTAACTAGCGGGTAACTCTACTTTGTCCCCATGAAGAGACTCAGATCTCATAAAATGGATAAATCACTACCAGCATGGACCAAATCCAGATCTTAAACCCTGTAGAACGATTTGAAATGCTTGTGTCCTATTTACATTGGTTTCTCGAAGCTTCAATACTATTATGGTACACATGTTTCGTCTTGCTCTCAGTCGCTCCTTCGATAGCTTCATACCAGCAACAAAAAGAACCTAGTCGCATCGGAGTTTCTCTCATATGAGACTCTGCGGAATATTCAAATCTCGATACGGTTCAAAGTAGTTCGGTCCTAAAAAAGCACAAAAGCACTGACATACCCACAGCGGCGCATTAGCGCGGGCCCTCGCATTCTTGACCAATCAGAAATGGGGCAGAACCGAATACGTCTGAGCATCAACATCACGGCCGATACGACCAACTCACTAACGGCTTCGCATATGGACTAAAGGGAAATGAGAAGCAGGATGTCCCTTTGAAGACAGGCCCACCGTGGCAGGTGCTGCAAAGCACCAACGTGGTTTTCAGCTCCCACAGCCACTGCAACTGCAACTGCAACCTTCAGCAATGTACAGACCGCGCACGAAATGGGAATGGGCATTCCTATCAGTAGTGGTGCTTCAGGCCATGGCTGTAACTTCCCTGCAAGGGTAAGCCAGATTGAAAATCCAAGTCTCCCTCCCATCTGACATAAGCAGCCTCCTTCTAAACGACTACCGAAAGCGGATTGAGCCGATCATCACAGACGCCCAGTCGGGAAGTCCGATCCCCGTGACAATCGGGCTCGTCGCTTTTGATTGTTTCGGCCTAATCGCCTTCGCAGTCGACGGGTTGCGGTCCAAGAACAACATCCAACTTTTCACTGTCTGCGTCTGCAACGGCTGCATCTTCCTCGTCGCCTTCCTCCAGTACATGCAGATCCACGAAACAGTCCTCACTGCCTCCCTCCAGCTCTCCGAGCCTACCGAGTCCGCCGACCGCATCTGGCAATCGACGAAGCCGATCCTGTTAGGCACGCTCGTCAGCATCGGCGCGTGCAGCGCGGCTCTGCCTTTCGTCACCTTCTACCTGCACCAAGAATTCGCATGGGCCATCTACAAGCACATCAGCGCCGATCTGGACGTGCGGCGGCGCCACCTCCAATACCAGGTAAACTCCAACCCCTGCTTCCCCTGCCACATCCTTCCCCCTCCAACTAACCCCGCCGCAACCCCAGCTCTACCTCGTCTCGGCCAAACTCTGCGTCTGCGCCACCGCCAGCTTCCTCTTCATCTACGGCTTCGTCGAGCTCCGCCCTACGCAGCCAGAATTCGCCATCACCATGCTCCTCGTGCCCGTCGCCGTGTGCAAGCCGCTGCTGGCCGTGTACTGCATCAAGCGCGAAGCCGCCGCCGGCACCGCCACCGTGATAGTGAGTAGTGGCCTCCCCCCAGCGCCGACCACGCTGACCCCCCTCGTTCAGATCCTCTACGTGGCAGAAGCCCTGTACCTGCTGAGCCGGATGGCGGCCATCATCGGCAAGAGCGGGCAGCAGCAGAGCGCCGCGGACGACGCGATCGTCTTGTTCGCGGCCGCGGCGCTGTTCTGCGCCATCGCGACGCTCGCGGCGGCGGTGCGGTGCCGATGGAATTTCGGACGCGGGTTGAAGCCGCTGCTGCTGGCGCGGCACGGCGGGAGGGAGCCTGGTGGGTCTGCATTGGAGTTTTCGCAGAGCGAGTTGCGTCTCGTGCGGCGGTTCTCGATGGACTGAGGGGAGGCGAGGGGAGGGGAGGACGAAGAAGGAGGAGACGCGGGAACTGTTGGTTGCGTGTAATGTCGTAATACTATCTGGGCGTGCAAACGCCATTCACCCACCCATCAAACCGGCGGAATCCACCCCACCCTCTCCACCGGCGTCCGCACCCACGTCCTCGTCCCGGGGCTCAGCGCATGGTATATCCCGGCAATCAAATGCTCCACCCACCCTTGCAGGTACCACGCGCCCTCCAGCTCCTTCAGCAGCACGACGAAATACCCGAAAATGGTCAGCGCCATCGGTTCGCGCTGGCGCAAGCAGTCGAGGAACTCGTCTGACAGCTTGTACAGCCACACGAAGACGACCTGCGTCGACGCGTGCGCCCCACTGCCACGTTCCGCCGCCACGGCGTGGAACGACCGCGAGAGATTGTCGATCTCGTTCACGTAGACATCGGATGAGTCGTCGGGCTCCAAGTACGTGTGGATAAACCGCAACTCCTGCACGAGGGCATGTTCGTTCTCCGCGTCCGGCAGCGACCAGCAGCGCGCGACGCGGCGCATGCCGACGTCGAACAATACGGCGACGGGGCCGTTCTGCAGCGCCGCCTCGCTGTCCGACTCGATGATGACGCGCGTGCTGCGGATGTGCAGCAGTGTTCCCGCCGCGCCTAACTGGCCGTCGAACGCGAGGAAGTCTCCTGGCTGTGGACCCTTGCCGAGGAGGTAAAAGGCAGCAAAGATGGAGAAGACGTAGACGGCGTGGCAGTTGGAGTCGTTGATGGATTCGAGCAGTGGCGTCGCGCTACGCAGGGCTCTGTCCCAGTAGACGTCGGCCTGAGCGAGATAGGCGTCCCGGCTTTCAGGCCGAAAACGAGCGAGGTGCAGGGCGGAGATGGAGAAGAGGCCGTTTAGGAGGCAGGGCCAGCGGAAGGAGAGCGCGGGCACGTCGGCGCGCCAGAAGTGCGAGAGGGCCGGGTTGGAGGAGAGGCTGGGTGCGGTCGAGATGTAGTACTTGTGGAGGAGCTCGAGCTCGGTGGTCGTGTAGAGGGGGAGGTTGGGGTTGGGGTTGGGGTTGTTGCTGGGGCTGCCTGCGGGGAAGGGCGTTGGCGGTGTTGAAGTGCTGGTGGCGGCCGGGGTGATGGGGCGCGAGGCGAGGAGGCGGGGAGCGGCGGCGGGTCCGGCGTTGTTGGTGTTGTAGTCACATGGTATTAAGTGCTTGATGCAGTTCGTGCAGGACGGCTTCTGTTCGTCGCACTGCGCGTTTGTCAGTTTCCGAGAAAGGGAAAAGAAAAGAGAAAGCCAGAGTCGAGAGCTCGAGTCATGAAACGTACCTTAATCCTACGTTGCTTACAGTTTTTGCATCCTAGTCGGGACTTCCGATGGCTTTTCCGGGGCAAGTTACGGCCCCCAAGGCTTGATCTTCCTGGTGGCATTGTGGATGGCTGGCGGGTAATCACCACTTGGTAATGAGGAGCGAATGATAAAGCAGAGAAGCGTGAAGACTGCCTGGAATACCTCCGCCCCAAGGAACAACGTAACGATTGTGGCTGTGAGCACTAGTATCGTAGTGCGGCAGGATGCAGATCGCTATTTTTAGGCTACGATCCACCCAGCGGCAGTCGTGGGAAGAGACAAGCCGGTGACACAGGAAAAAAAAGGGATGTGTCGGTATCAGCGGGCCCAAAACAGCGCCGACCGTTAATCGAGCCCGGTTACGTAAGCATCACTCTCAGCAATCATGTGGAATCACCGGTCTGGACTAAAATTGAGATAATCGTAGCTGTTGATGTGCTTTAACATAGTGGAACTCCTCATGACTTCAGTTCTGTCTGCACTTGCTCTTTCCCACCCTGTTGCCTCCCCCAGCTACGACTTTAGACACGAACATGCACAGAACCAGTTCCTCTACATACCAGCTTGACTGATGATCGTTATTGTGCCCACTGAACTTGAAATCTAAATCTAATGGCCCTACCAGCAATGTTGTAGATATTCCAATGTCTTGAACTGAGTCCAAATTTCAAGCTCCAATATGATCCCACCAAATTACGGTGATACAGTGCCGAGCATGTATGAATCCTCCTTCTCCAACGCTTCCTGAGTGATGACTTGGCCGGGGTGAAAGATGTTGAACAAGAGCGACGTGATGAACATGAGTGCGGCGTCGAAGACGTAGAGGTAGACTTCAGTCTTCATCAGAACTCCGTCATCCCCCTGGACGTACTCAATCAACCGATAGATGGAGCGGACCATAATCATGCAACTCCCGCCATACAACACGTACTGCAGTCTCTCCCAGGGAATGAGCGGGTCCTTCGAGCGAGAGGTGGGATACATCGAGATGCGGCGGTGGAAAAGCCCCGCGACGATGATGAAGAAGCCGAAGAACACGATCTGGATCACCAGACCCACTGTAATGATGTGCTGGCCCTTTTCCTGGTCTGCTGCCGTCTTGGCGTTTGCCATCATGCCTCCACCTGTATCGATTGTCGGCGAAGGTTGCTGGCTTTTGTTCTTGGGTATCTACGCACCTCCGGATTGGGCCAAGAAAGAAACAACGTCTCCAAGGACGAACAGCTTGGTCAAGCGCTGAGGCTTGATGATCGAGTGCGACTCGCCCTTGGTCAAGCGGATGATCCTCCCGAGAACCATGTATACCGACGCAGCGTACAATGTGGGTCCCAGGAGAAGCAGCAAGCTTTGCATGACGTATGGAATAAGAGTCCAGTCGGGTGACTGATGGGCTGAAATAGCACGCCCGGCATAGCCAACGGTTTCGACTGGTGATTTCAACGTCAGCAATGAGTGATACAAAGTGTGATGATACCACTTACAGATACCGCCAATGATGAAAGGCGTGAAATAAAAAGTCCTTTTTCTGAAGAGCTGGAAGGCATGCAACCCTGTGCTGCAAACGAAAAGAATAACAAAGATGACTGCCGCAGCCAGAGAGGGGTTGTAATGGTATAATTTGTACTCCATAATGGGCGTGGATCGTTCTCGTGAAGGTGTCTGTAGTTTCCTTTGTGCTTTTTTTTTTTTTTGAAGAATTGAAAGATTCATTGCGATTGATATATAAAGCGTCCTTTCTGTTTCCACTTTTGGCTTGTGAGGCTGAGTTCAGTGGTCAGTCGGTCCGTGACCGTGTCTTCGTTTTCTCGACCAATGAGAGCAGCTTATCCCGTGCGTCACCTCGCGAATACGTGAACGATCGCGCCTCCTCTTGAAAAGCTTGGGCACAAATAAGACTTTTTTCGGTCTTTGCAGTTCCAGTGTTCACGCTCTCTCTAGAATGGATTGGCTCTGGTGCTGCGCCCACTTGCGCATCGACGCGTGTTTACGCCTTGCTTGCGTTGTATGAAGATATACGAGCGACAGTCCGCCTTATCTGAGTTGCATGGCGCTGGTTCAGGAGCTTGCTGCTGCATGGTAGTCTAGTTTTTGCTGTACTATGTACGAGTTGGATGTGGCCTTCACCCGTTCTTTTTTTTTTTTTTTTTTTTTAATGAGCCTTTCCCAATAAGCCCGTGTCACTGGCAGCTGAAGAGATTGTCCGGACGTGAATGGCGAATTAAACATGGTGTATTTGATGGCTTCAACTAGGTATAGTGGAAAAAATAGAGCATCAAAATAAAAAAATTCGATATCTATCTGATTATAACTACTTTCTTTCCAAGTGTTCCATTTCTACGTCACCATGCCTTCGTATACTATTCAAATCGTACCATGATAAGCAAACAATAAGTGTGATAGCCATAAGAGCAAAATCGCCTACGTAAAGAGGCCACTCATGTGAAAGGAGGAATCCACCCTGCCAGAATCAAGTCAACATCAGATGAGCTGAACAATAGCGGAGTACGAACTTACCTTCCCCATTGCATACTCCACCACACGGTACGTATTCCTGATTCCAACACAGGCACATGCGACGTATAGCAGAACCATATATCTCTCCCACGGGAACTCCCCATCCAGTGCCAAAGTAGTAGGGGTTTTCTGCAAATCCCTATGAAAGCTCACCCCAATCTTCACGAAAAAGCAGAAGATGTAAATCTGCAGACCAAGGCCAACAAGAATGACGTTATTGCCCATCTTCATGTCACTCTGCTTCTTCGCCTGCGCAAGTATGCCACTGCCACCCGCCTGCACCAAGAAACAAAGCACGTCGCCCCACACGAAGAAGCGTGTCATGATTGACGGATGGACGATGGATATTTCATCGCCGTCGACACGATGTATGATGCGTCCGAGGATCGAGTAGATGGAGGCGGCGAAGAAGATGGGCGCGAGGAGGATGAGGAGGGATTGGGCGATGTAGGGTGGCAGGGCCTCGGTGTTGTCGTGGGCGGCGGCTCGAGCGGCGTAGCCGGCTGTTTCGAACTTGACTTGGGGATCAGCTGTTGTTGCGGTGGATCAAGCGGTAGTCACGCACCACTCCGCCGATGATAAGGGGTATGCAAAACCAGGTGCGCTTTTGTGTTAGGCGAAAGGCATGGATGAGTGTCAGAAATCCGCAGACACCGGCGGCGACAGTAGCAGCTGGGATGGATGGGTTGTAGTCCCAGAGCTTGTATTCGGATTTTTGATTGTTCTCGGAAAGTGGAGCGGACCCCCAACTTGTATAGTTAGCAGAGGGATCCATTGGAAGCGAACGAAGGCGGGTGCACTGAACGAGTGAAGTGAGGATGCAAAAACCAGAGGGCAATCAAAACAAGCCTTGCAAAACTGGGATGAAAGTGAGAACCAATCGTTTCTATATACTTGAATTTCGTACAGTGCTCAGTTGTGGATTCGAGGGTTCCTAAAATAGCATTTACAAACCGAATCCGCGTCGAATAAGCATAGAGTATAAACGTTCCCACCCGATAGGCCGCGGGCGGTGCGCTTGTAGGCGTGACGACCCGCTCTTGGCGTATTCACTCGTTTATCGTATTCGGAAGGTTCTTTGCCGGATCGGACACAAGTAGCGGTATTATTTTAAGGAGCGACACAATGACTGTTGCATTCACCACTCACATGCCCGTCTTCCATCACCCTAGCAGTTCATTAAGAAGCAATCGGTCGTTTCGCTTCCCCCTCGCATGTGCGGCACCTCTCCGAGTGTTTTGTAGGTCTGCTCTTTCACTCAACTTGCGCAGATATTCGAGAAGGAGAAATCCCGCCTCGACGACATACTCTCGTATTTCGCGGGTGTTGTTGATGAGCGGCTCAGGCAGCCTCGATATGATGGTTATTTATCAAAGTTGAACTGGACTATGGTTGATTAATGTTGA
Source organism: Lasiodiplodia citricola (assembly GCA_023089105.1). Classification (NCBI taxonomy): domain Eukaryota; kingdom Fungi; phylum Ascomycota; class Dothideomycetes; order Botryosphaeriales; family Botryosphaeriaceae; genus Lasiodiplodia; species Lasiodiplodia citricola. The sequence goes on along the minus strand of JAJNLL010000060.1, from coordinate 90,923 downwards.
TGTCGTCGAGAATAAAAATCACCCGGGATTGGCCCGGCCCGACCGCCGACTTTATGCAGCATGCACCAAGCGCGTCATCGTGCACCACCACCACCACCACCACCATCACCGCAACACCAACCACCCCAATCCTCTCTCTCCGCCAATTCCATCCCCCCATCCCCGCGCTGCAGCGGCAGCGGACAGCGATAAGCGACGGGGCACCTACCTGCAGCCACCCGACAATCCCAGCCCTCCCGCAGCCCTCCCCTCCGCCCAAAAACAAAAAAAAAAAACATGCCACTCCCCCGCATCCGCTTCGGCGGCCTACCGCTCACCGCGTGCCAAGTCGCCTTCCACACGCTGGCCTGCGGCGCGATGCTGCACACCTTCTTCAGCTTCGGGTGGACGATCAAGCCGACGTGGGGCGCGTCGATGGTGCCGACGATTCAGGTGCTGGGCGACTGCGTGCTGATCAGCAAGCACTACCGGCGCGGCAAGAATATCGTCGTCGGCGACCTCGTTAACTACGAGAATCCGTTCAAGCTGGGGTCGGGCGTGATAAAGAGGGTGATTGGGATGCCGGGGGATTTTGTGTTGAGGGATACGCCGCATGCGGAGGGGAGTGAGGGGATGATGATACAGGTGGGTTTTGGTCCTTGCTTTTCTCGCGGGGAGGAGGATGAAGAGGATGGGAGAAAGAATCGAGGGAAGGACCGGGACAGAGACGGGCAGGGTTGACGCAACACAGGTTCCCGAAGGCCACTGCTGGGTGACGGGCGACAATTTACCCGTCTCGCGCGACTCGAGACTCCATGGACCCGTGCCGCTGGCGTTGATAAGAGGCAAAGTGATTGCTCGAGTGCTGCCGTTCAGCCAGGCCGGCTGGTTCGAGAACACGTTGACGGAGCCGATGGAGATGGAGGATATGGGCGAGCTGGATTGAAACTCGGCCGGGCGTGATGCTGAAAACTGGATGTCGCGATATGGGTGAGATCTGCCGCCATGCCACATAAAGAGTAGCTTGATCCGGCTCGATATAAGAGCGAGGGAGTCCCAGGTGCAAATCCGCCCACTGCCGACTCGGTAATCATCCAATGAGATGTAATAGTGGCATTAAGAGCACTCGTGCGAGAGCGGCTTCATAGGCAGGTCTTCTGTATTTGATTGGGGTATCAAGATGCTAACTAGTCTAACGATCCAGAAGCCGATGGCGCAATAAACCGCCTCGATGCAGTAGAGCGTCGATAGCTCAAAATGAACTTGCGTACCCGCCTTTGCCTCAAATGTAGCAAAGGTCAGATAAAGCTCTCCAATCAATCCGACAAAGTCAATTCTCTCTTCTTGTCCACCCCCATGCTTTGCCTTACCGCGTCCGTACTCTGTGATGGTCGGATCTTTTTCATTATTCACATGACCTGCCGTGTAATTCCCTGTCAGTCATCAGTAAAAACGCCGTTCGCTCTCGTAAAAAGATTAAGCGGCCGCCAAGCTTCCTTCCCCGCATTATCCGCTCCCCGGGTTTCGTTTATCGCAAAAACGACGCCGCAGTGGCGCAGGGTCCATGCCAAAGTCAACGCCCTCTCCCAAATATGTAAAAGGGGAAAAAAAAAAGAAAAGAAAAGGTGCTTCGTCCGCAATCAAGCCGACGACTCAGCCTCCCACCTGATAACGGTAGCAAGCATCTCGCGCTCGCCCTCCTTCTCCGGATCCAGGCAGCTCACCCACCTCGGCTGCTCGTCCTCGGGCAACCACGTCGGACGGCCGAACGCGCTATCCATCATGACGCGACTGCCCTCAAAGTACTTGGGCTGCTCTCCATCCCAAACGAGCGCCGTCTTCGCCTCATCGCTGAGCACGATGCGGCGGTCGCGCAGCTCCTGGAAGCGCTTGTCGAACTCGGCGAAGCGGTCGCGCTCGGTGCGGAACTCGAGCACGAAGGCGCGGACGGGCCGGCGGAGACTGCGGATGCTCTTGAAGATGTCGGACATGTGGTGCGCCCACCAGCCGCCGCTGGACGTGAACCAGAGCGTCAGCTGCAGCGTGTGGGGTGCGAAGTCGCCCGCCAGCTTCGTCCACCGGACCAGGTTCCAGCCCCACGAGCTGGATGCACCGGGCTGCACGTACAGGTTCAGGTGCGTGGCGGCCTGCTGCGCGGGCGAGAGGAGGCGCGTCCAGTGCTGGTCGGTGGTGGTCTTGCTGGATGACGGCGGCGGCGGCGGCGACTTGAGGAGGTGGGCGCGCACCTGATTGCGCTCGAACACCATCAGCTTGGTCTCGTCGTAGGCGCGACGGCAGCTCTCGAGCAGCGCGACGGCGACGGTGGGGCGGTCGATGGCGGGCGTGGGCGTCAGGGCATGCTCCCACACCAGCAGGCGCAGCTCGGCCGGGAGTTTGCCGAAGAGCGGGCTCTGCAGCTGGTCGTACAATTTGTGGTCATTGGGATCGGCGCGGGCAATGCCAGCGGGTGCTGCTGTGTTGGCTGAGCAGGTGATGCCTCCGGTGGTCTGCGCATTGGAAGGCTGTGTTTGATCAGCGGCGGCAGACCGGCGATCCCTGGCACGTGTGGGTCCGGCGGCCGCTGGACTGACCGGTCCTCCGGCGGCGAGACCCTGCCTCTGCTCGGCGCATTCTTCCCTAGCAGCGGCGACAAGCGGAGCTTGCTGTTGATCAGATCTGGCGGGCATGCTCATCCAGATGCGCGCGATCTGGGCGGCGTCGTGGTGGTGGTGCGGATTAAGTTTGCTGCCGCTGCCGCGCTCGCTCGTCTGAGTGAGACTTTGTGTGACTACGCCTCCAATGGGGGCCATTGCGGAAGGCACTGTGCGAAGCTTCGATATGGTTGGTCTGAGGGATTGTGTGCGACTTGAGCCGCACGCTTGCAGGCGCTCAACGGGGATCTGTGCCGTTGGGCGAATTTAATAGGAGGAAAGAATGCGCAGAACGTCGGCTTGGCTGGACGTCAATTGGCGACGAGACCGAATGCCGAGACAGGGTGGAATGCCGTGTAATGTGCAGACAGTGTTGCTGTTGGGGCGGCGTTTGGGCGGTCGGCGAACAGGCAGGATGCTGGTCGATGCGGAGCCGGAGCCGGGGTGTTGGATTAGGTTGATGCAGGGCAGCAGATCTGACTTGCGGGCGACGATGGGTTTAAGAAGTGCAGCACGAGGCCGCGCGGGAGGAAAAAGGAGAACGGCAAAGACAGAATTCGGGACGGGCGCGACTCGCGTGAGCGAAGTGCGGAGGTGTTGAGCGGCGAATGCAGCACACGTGACAAGCCATAGTCGGCGGAGTTGCCCTCCGCGTCTGGGGGCGTGGGCGCGTAGCTCTGCGCAAAGCGGAGGCCGCTGCCTTCCCCACAAATTGTTGGGCGCGGACAAGTCCTGTCGTGCACGCCATCCCACGCCGACGGCTCTCTGCAACCTTGGCGCGAGGCGGGCTGCGCAGGACCGCCTCACGTTACCTGCGCGCGGCGCCCAATGCCACCGCGCTGTTCACGCGCCCCGCGTTCAGGGTCTCGGGCGCGAGTCGGGGCGCTGTGAAGTTCGGCTCGCCGGTGCTAGGGCCGCGTCGGGGAGACAGATTAGCTCCCGCTGGCTCAGCGCAAACGACTGGCTGATTGCAGTTCCCACTTCAGTCTAGAACCCAGCCCGCGGATCTGCATAACAGCAACACCAGCCGCCCGCCCAAGGGCTCGTAAAATGTAAAACGGCGTCCAGCGCGCTAAAATTAGCCGGTTTTTTGGTCGTTTCAACCTGCCATGACACAATGCCCACCTCCTGCCAGCCGCCTGTTCTACTTTTGTCTGCGCAACAACACACAACATCTCTCACGGTTCCACTCCGCCCGCCCGCACCGCTCTCGCTCACCTCCCGCGGCATCCACGGTCTCCGCCTGTCAATGTCGCCTGCAAAGTTTTAGCAAGGCCATGTCACCCGCAGAGTTTTAACAAGGCCACCTCCTTATCTTGCGCCAATCTCACCTCGCTCACCCCGACCGGACCCCGTCACTTTCATCACAAAAACCATTGGCCCCTTCTCTGAAGACACAGCTCGCACTTCGCTAGATTATAACATGGCCCCTCCACTGGAAGACAGCGGCACAGCCGCACCCAACACCGCGTCGCAACAACCTTCGTTTGTCCAGTCACTCAGGTCCTATTTCACCCCCACCACCACACCCGACTCCAAAAATGGCCAAGCCAACATGCAAGATGCGAACGCCCCGACAAAGTCCCGGGGCCTTTTATTCCTCGAGAAAATTCCTCCGCGATGGCGTCTTCCCATCTTCATCATCCTCATCATGCTTGCTATCATTTGCATCGTTTTGTCCAGCGTCCTCAGCGTCGTGCTGTCACATGGCACTTCGTCTGGCGCTGACACCCCCAAGCAGCCCGAAGGTTTCAAGCCCATCCTCCCGCCTGCCTATCCTTTGGCCGTCAAGAACCCTTACCTCTCGGCATGGATCCCTGGTGACGATGCCATGGAACTTCCGAAGAACCAGGCCCAATTCTGGGCTGGCCAAAAGCTAGGATGGAGCGTCATGGCCCAGGTCGACGATAAGCTGTACAGTCTGTTCGGCATGCCCAACCCGCAAGACAACGTCAGCTCTGCTACCGTTGACGGCGCCGAGTACACGTCTACGAGGTCCGACTTCAACTTGACCGCCGGCAACGCCATGTTCACTCTTTCGTTTCTCTCGCCCGTCTTTCCCGGCTCCGACGATGCCAGTCTGAGTAAGCAGAGCCTCCCGCTCAGCTTTCTCACCGTCACCGCCCACCCGAAGTCAGGACAACCGGATATCAAGATTTACTCCGACATCGGCCATGAATGGCTGGGTTTCCCGGATGCTTCCTCGGGCATTGCCCTTTCGAAGGCCATCGAGGGTAGCACGCACATGTGGACATGGGATCAGGAAGAGGCTGTAGTTTTTGAGGAGAGGGAAAACATGGCAAAATGGGGTCAGGTCTTCTACGCGTCTACTCCCCAGGATGATACTACCATGACCATGAGCTTCGGAGCCCGTGACGATATTCGGACCGCCTTTGTCTCGAAGCTCGAATTGGACGCGCTCAGCGACGCAGCCCCCCAGTACAATGGCTCCGACAACCCCGTGTCAGCATACGCGCACGACCTCGGCAAAATCACCAACGAAAAGCAGGTCGTCTTCGGCATCGGCATGACGCGCGATAAGGGCATCCACTTCTACGGCCGCAACGAGACCTACTACTACCGCGCTAAATACCCCAAGGACTCGCAGCTCGTCAACGCAGTGGCCGACGCCTTTAGCAACTTGACCGCTACACAGGCTGCTTGCACAACCCTGGACAACAAGATCGCCAGCGAATCGCTGCAGGTAGGCGGACAAAACTACTCGGACATCACGACGCTCTCCCTCCGCCAAGTCTTCGGCGCCATCGACATCACCATCCCGCACGACACCAAGGACACGAGCCAAGCCAACGCATGGGTCAAGGAGATCTCGTCCAACGGCGACATCCAAACCCTCGACATCATCCTGCCGGCCTCGCCGCTCTTCTACTGGCTCAGCCCGGGCTACATCCGGCTGATGCTGCGGCCCATCGTCATCTACCTAGAAACGGGCGGCTGGCCGCACGAGTGGGCGGTGCACGACCTGGGCGACGCCAAGTACGAGCACGGCGGGTACCCGCGCGCCGTCGGCCACGACAACGGGCGCAGCGAAGCCATGCCGCTCGAATCCTCGGGCAACCTGCTCATCCTAGCCCGCATGTACCACAAGGCCGCGTCCGACCGCGCGCGCGCCCAACAGTTCGCCGCCGACCACAAGCCCCTCTTCACCCGCTACGCGACCTACCTCGAGCGCCACGGCCTCGTCCCCGCCAACCAGCTCTCGACCAACGACGGCGCGGGGCCGCTTGTCAACCAGACCAACCTCGCCATCAAGGCCGCCGTCGGCCTCGCCGCGTACGGCGCCATGTACAACAACCAGACCGCGATCGCGGCCGCGAAATCCATGGCCGACAAGATCGCGACCAAGCGCTACGGCCTCGCGGCCGACGGCTCGCACCTCACCCTGCGCTACGGCCATGACGCGTCGTGGACGAACACCTTCAACCTCTTCCCGGACGTCCTCCTCGGCCTCGACACGTTCGACTCCGACGTCGTCGCGCTGCAGAGCACGTGGTACACGCGCCTGCGGTCCAACGCGACGCTGCTGCTCTCAACCGACCCGCACCCGTCCGACGGCAACGGCCAGGGGCACAACCAGGTCGAGCAGTCGACTTCCAGCGCGGAGCAGAAAGTCATCGGGCTGCCTATCGACTCGCGCGGCGACTACGGGTCGAGCAATTGGATGGCGTTTGCCGGGGCGAGCGATTCGGGCAATGCGAAGTCGGACGTTGGGCAGATGTTTATCAACGACATCCACGGGTACCTGGCTAATCGCCGGAATGATGTCGCGTTTTGCGATCGGTTTTTCGTCTTGGGCCAGAATGCGGGGATGGCGAGTCCCGGACGCAGGAGCTTCAAGGCGAGGCCGGTTGTTGGCGGGCATTTTGCTTTTCTGGCGAGAACGGTGTGAGAGGGGGGTTAAAAGTGGGTGGGATCTTTGCTTTGTTTTCTTTGCTTTTGGGAGACGGTCGGGTTGACTCTCTCATTTGTTTTCTGCCCTCTTTTCTTTTTTTTCTTCTTCTTTTCGAGCACGGTATCAGCGAGGGCGTCCACGGGGCTTTCGTCATTCGGCAACTAGACTGGTATTTCGGGGGATTTCCTCCAAACGGGAGATAAACATCACAAGATGGACCGGGTAGGACTTTTCTATGGAGAGGGAAAGGGAGGGTTTTCACGATGCGCGATGATATACCCCTTTTTTCATTAGTTCCTGTTACGGCCGACTATAAGTACTAGACAGAAGGAACATAACTGATAGGTAGACAGGACGGGAGGCTAGACTGGGTCAGATTTCTAGAGTGGGTAAAAAAGGTACATAAATGTTCTCCTCGAGAGACAATAGATTGACTTGACTGGAAAAGGACGAAGCAGAGATCGCCATGTGTACATCCTGACCTCTGAAACCATTCACGATGCAGTGCGAATATGGCAAGCTCAGGAACGTCGGTACTGCTACCGCTCTCGATTAAGGGTAAGGGGGTATCTCTAAGCTGAACACAAAGGGAGAAAAAAAAGAATCTCGAACCCCAGACCCACTGTATCTACAAGCAAGGCCCAACGATCCGATCTGATCTACAACAACTATACACTATACCCCCCCTAAAATAAGAAACCCCTCCCCACAAAGGGAACGTGCTACTACCCCACACCGGATCCAAACTCAAAAACTACCTTATCCTAACCCTCACCCCCGCCGCCCCCCTCACACTCGCCCACACGCTCTCTTGCACCTTAACCGGCACCTTCCTCCCCTTAAGCGCCTGATCAACCAACCACATCCCCACCACAAACTCCTCCTTCCGCAACCTCCCCACGCCCCTCCCATCCACAAGATTCCACACCTCCTCCAACACATGCGGCGGCAGCCTCGACCTGCCCCACACATCCCTAACCACCAGCGCGCTGACCTCGTCCTGCAACCCCGCCGTCACCGTGTTCGGATGCTGCATGACGGCCGGATGCAGATCGCGGCGCGAGAGTAGCAATCCGCGGTTCGCCGCCCACACGCCCTCGTACCGCTTGCGCTCGCGCTCCGTGATGGCGTCGCGCCAGCGCTTGCGCGCGCCTTCGGCGTGCTTGTTGGGGTGCTTTGGGTGCAGCGGGCCGCGCCGCTTGCGCTTGTGTTTGGCGTGCGGGTCCGTGGCTTCGTCGTCGGAGTCGCTGGCGGAGGGTTCTTTGCGGAGGGTGGGCATGAGTTTGCCGGCGGGCTTTTTCTGCGGGGAGGGGGTGCGGGAGGCGTGGAAGAGGGCGTGGTGGCCGTGGTGGTGGTGGTGGGCGGCGTGGGTGGTGCCGCTGCGGCGGGGCGGAGGCGGGAGCGGGGATGTTGCGGAGGAGGATTTGGCGGTTGTGGAGGGCGTGGGGACGCGCGAGCCGGCCAGTGCGGCGCCGACCATGGCGTCGGCGAGGGATTCGCCGGTTAGGTGCGGCTCGATTTTCTTGAAGGACTCGCGTTTGTAGGTTGAGCTTATGGGTGGAGGTGGGAGGAGCTGGCGGCCCCCTGCTGATGCTGGAGGTGGCGCGGATGAGGTACCATCGACGGCGGAGTGGCGGCGCAGGTGGGCCACGCGTGGTGGTGCGGTAGTTTGGGGGGCCTCCTTCACGATGGTGGGGGGAGGAGCTTCGTCCTTGTTGGGAATTTTCTTGGTGCCGCGGCGAGGGGGTGGGACCATGGGCTTCGCGTTATGGCTGTCTCCTTGCGTTTCAGGGGCGGACATGTATGCGGCTTCTTCGTCTTCGGAGTCATCTTTCGTCGGTGGTGGTATCTCGCGCGTTGTAGCTGCGAATGTGGGCTTCGGAGGCACCTTGGGAGAGACGTGGGGAGATGGCTGCTGTTGGGTGTCACCCAGGAATTTGGCTGGCTTGGGAGCCGGCTTAGGCGCAGGCTTTGGCTTCTTCGCAGTAATGTTGCCGGCGCTCACAGGACGTGGCCTGGATACGTCTGGCGTCGATTGTTCTGGGGAAGCAAAAGGCACCGTGATGTTCCGTATCGGTTTTGGCGATTTGAGCGGCGGAGGACCTCCTTTCGAGGTAAGGATAGGAGTAGGCTTGGGACTGCGTGCAGCAGCTGGCGAGGCGGCTTGCTGGGTCTTGTTCTGCTCAAACATCTTCACCAGAGACGTCGTGGGCTGTATTGATGTCGCGTCGGTAGGGTCGGATGCTTGTGACGAAGAGCGGCTCGTCCGGGAAGGCAGGGCCTTCGCATCGGCCGTGAGCGGAACTGCGCCAGCAGCATTGAGCCTGGCCCTGATATCGCTCACAGCGCCGGGCCCGGGCAGCGAATCGCTGGACGTGTTGTTGGAGCCGTCGGCGTCCACCATGCTCCTGCGCTTTGTATTATCCGGGGCGGCGTCCGAGGCTGGCGTGTGTCGGGCAGCTGCGCGGGTTGCAGCTATCATGGATGGCGAGAGCACGCGATCGGATTGGGGCTGTTGCGGCAGGCCGAGGGCGGAGGTATGCGAGCCCTGCGAGGTGGTGCTGGTTCCGGTGTGCTGTGGTCGCAGCAGCTGGGGCTGAGGGGTGCTCGACTGCCGAGCGGCGGCCAATGCACCATTATTTCCGCTGTATGTCTGCGGCGGCGGCTTGGGTCTGACGGGCGGCTTTCCAAAAGCCAGCGACGCGCCCTTCAGGGCGGCATCGCGCGTGTTGTAAGGGGTGCTCGAGCGGGCATCAGCCTTGTGCTGCTGCTGCTGTTGTGGGGTGGCCGGAGGCATGGGCGTGTGGTGGGACAACGGCTGGCTGCTCATTCGTCCATCGGGCTGATCTTCTTGGGTGGCGGGAGTGAAGGCGGGGCATCTGGGCGACGAGAGGAAGGAGAAAGAGAGAAGAAAGCGGAAGGACACGGGCTGAGTGGAGCCTGCTTGCTGATTGCTGGGCGGAAATGCGAGCTGGCGGTGGCAGTGAACTCAGCATCCCGGCGGCGATCCGCGAAGTGTTTCATCACCGCGCAGCCCGACACGTGCCCGCGCGTCGCTCCTCCGCATTGCTGCCTGCACCATCGCGTCACTTCCTTTAATCTTCTGCACACACCATGTGAAGAATTTCAGACCCTCATTTCGTGCAACCTGCGCAACCCGACGGCTGTCAACGCTGCGGTGGCCTTATTCGTGCCAGCCAAGCCTGGAGGCCTTGTGTCAGCACCGTCAACCGCTCGCTCCAGCTGACCAACCACGTCAGCCCTCCATCTAACCAAATACGCCATGGCCCGACGCACAGCTATGCAGAGTCAAGAAGCGGTCGACGAGGAACACCGCATGTATGGCCATGGCGCCGTGACCGAGGAAGAACTGGATGAGAAGTACGCTTCGAATACTCTGTTCGAGACACTATTTGCAGGGCTGACTTCACATCCTCAGATATCCAAATCGTCCCCACAATCATTCAACAACCCTGCCTTTTCATTCCCTTTACCTGGACCTCTTCAACCCTCTCAATGAAAACAAGAAGAAACCCACCGGACCGGCTGCTGTTCGCAAAAAACGTGGTCAATCGCACATGACCCCAAATGAGGTTCGTCGGAACATCGTCGAACGCTTTATTTCAAGATGGCGCAAAGAAGTAGGCAACGACATCTATCCGGCCTTCCGCCTCATCATCCCCGAGAAGGACCGTGACCGCGCCATGTACGGTCTGAAGGAAAAGGCCATCGGCAAACTGCTGGTGCGAGTCCTCCGCATCGACAAGGACTCCGAGGATGGTTTCAACCTTCTCAACTGGAAGCTTCCTGGACAGAGCACCAGAGTCGCCATGGCTGGTGATTTCGCGGGTAGATGCTTCGACGTCATTTCCAAGCGTCCTATTCTCAGCAAGCCTGGGAAAATGACCATCGGCGAGGTAAACGAGAGGCTCGACATACTGTCCGTCGTCTCCAAGGAAGAGGACCAATTACCCATCTTCCAGGAGTTCTATCAGAGCATGAATGCCGAAGAGATGATGTGGCTCATCCGTGTCATTCTCCGCCAGATGAAGGTTGGCGCCACAGAAAGGACACTCTTCGACATATGGCACCCCGATGCCGAGAGTCTCTTCAACGTATCTTCCAGCCTGCGGAGGGTGTGCTGGGAGTTGTATGATCCATCGATCCGGCTTGATAACGAAGGAACTGCCATCACGCTGATGGAGTGTTTCCAGCCGCAACTTGCTGCTTTCCAGATGCACTCATTCGAGAAGATGGTGCAGCGGATGAAGCCTGTTGAAGATGACGACGAGTTCTGGATTGAGGAGAAGCTTGATGGAGAGCGCATACAACTGCATATGATTGAAGATGACAGCATACCCGGCGGCAAGCGTTTCGCCTTCTGGTCACGGAAAGCCAAAGACTACACCTACCTCTACGGGAACGGCTTCGAAGATGACAACAGTGCAGTCACACGCCACCTCAAAGATGCTTTCCACGACGGTGTCCGCAATATCATCCTTGATGGAGAGATGATTACCTGGGACATGGAGCATGATGCCATTGCTCCATTTGGAACGCTGAAGACAGCTGCCCTGTCCGAACAAAAGAACCCCTTCTCCACCGCCCCCCGCCCGCTCTATAAAATCTTCGACTGCCTGTACCTGAATGATGAGCCCCTTACACAGTACACCCTCCGTGACCGCCGGAAGGCACTGGCCGCCAGCATCCACCCCATCCACCGCCGCTTCGAAGTCCATAGCTACACCCCCGCCCACCAGCCATCCGAGATCGAGCCAATGCTCCGCAAAGTCGTAGCGGAAGCCTCAGAAGGCCTAGTCATCAAGAACCCGCGCTCACCCTACCGGCTCAACCAGCGCAACGACGACTGGATCAAGGTGAAGCCCGAGTACATGACTGAGTTCGGCGAGGACCTGGACTGCGTCGTCATCGGCGGCTACTTCGGGTCGGGCAAGCGCGGCGGCAACCTGTCGAGCTTCCTGTGCGGGCTGCGCGTCGACCAGAGCCAGGTCGACCGCGGCGCCAACCCCATGAAGTGTTTTTCGTTCTTCAAGGTCGGCGGCGGCCTCACGGCAAACGACTACGCCGCCATCCGCCACCAGACGGGCGACAACTGGCACAAGTGGGACCCCAAGCGCCCGCCTTCCGAGTTCATCGAGCTGGCCGGCGGCGAGCTGCGCCAGTTTGAGAAGCCGGATGTCTGGATCAAGCCCTGCGATAGCGTGGTTGTGTCCGTCAAGGCGGCGTCGGTTGGCACGACGGACCAGTTCCGCATAGGCTGCACGCTACGGTTTCCACGGTTCAAGAAGTTAAGGACGGATAAGAGCTGGAAGGAGGCGCTGTCGATACAGGAGTTCATGACGCTAAAGGACAATGCTGAGCGCCAGCACGCGGAGAAGGAGTTCAAGGTTGACGACGCCCGCCGCGTCAAGCGCCAGCGCACCTCCAAGAAGCGGCCCATGACCATCGCCGGCTTTGAAGACGGCGCCGAGGCTTCCTCCTCCTCCTCCGCCAAAACACCAGCGGATGGCAAAGCGGCTGACCGCCCTGCCCCGCAGGTCTTCGCCGGCCTGACGTTCTACGTCATGACCGACTCGCTCTCCCCGAAGAAATCCAAGGCCGACCTCGAAGCACTCGTCAAGGCCCACGGCGGCGCCCTCGTCCACTCCACCACCGCCGCACCCGACGTCATCTGCATCGCCGACCGCCGCCTCGTGCCCGTCGCCTCCGTCATGAAGAAGAACGACCGCAGCGTCCTGCGGCCCGTGTGGCTGCTCGACTGCGTCAAACAGGCCACGACCGACGCCACTATCCGGAGAGCTGCTGGGGCTGCAGACGCGGGTGTGTTCCTGCTGCCGTATGAGGGCCGCAGACACCTCTTCCACGCTACGGACGATGCCGCGATCGAGGCGGAGGATAATGTGGATAAGTGGGGGGATGCGTTTGCGCGGGATGTGGCGGATGTGAAGGAGTTGAGGGGGGTTATGGATGGGATGCCGGATTCGAGAGGAATCAATGACGAAGAGGATGAAACGGAAGAAGAGGCTGAGAGTTTCGATGTTGGGGCTTTTCTCGAGCAGGCGGAGGATCGGCATGGGATGGGGTTGCTGGAGGATGATGCTGTGGCGATGGCGAGGGGCTGGCTTTTCCGCGGGTGTAGGGTGTGGTTTGACGACGGCAGTAGTCATGACCGCGCTTCCGGGGAGGCGGCGGTGGATGAGGGCCCGGACATGGTCAATGAGAAAGAGCAGGCGCGTTTAATGCGGCTGTACCTGGCTAAGCAGATCGTGCGGTTTGCGGGAGGCAGCGTTTCGGAGGATTTGGAGGCGGATGAGGCGGTGACGCATGTCGTTGTCACGGGCACGGATGCCGAGAGAGTGAAGGAGGTGAGGCGGATTGTTGCGGATAGAAAGGCGGACAGGGTTCCGCGTGTGATCGGCGTGGAGTGGGTTGAAGAGAGCTGGAAGGAGAGGACGATTGTGGATGAGGAGAGGTTTGTTGCGAGGTAGATTCTGCGCTGGTATTGCAGTTACCAACATGATGTTGATACAGAGGAACATTAACCGAAGGTTGGCATGAAAGATAGAAGGGCTCTCAAGACATGGCGTGACTATGGCTAAACATATGTGGGCAGTTGAAGTTGTCATCCCGATGTAAATGATCAATTATTAATAACCATCTATGGCGTGAGTAGAAAAGACTTCCAGCTAGCCTTCGGCTACGATAGCTTTCTTTAGGTGGAGCGTGCGAGATCATCACTCTTGTTATCATGTTACCCTACAGAGGGGCGTATGACAAAGCAAGGTGCCTACGAATTCACACGGAGCCAAGCGCCAATCGGATAAGAAATCCCTCAATTGTACATTGCTGCAGGAGGCCGGTTGCATTTACGAAAGGCATGCCTGTACATGCATCAGCCTCATCTTCATTCGTTACGCGACATACAATTCCCCACCCCCACTTCGCAATTTAAATTCCCTCCGCCGGTCTCTAGAAGACATTAATAATCTCAGCCTACTTCTCACCTAAAAACTCGCATTCCCTTCGTTAATACCCTTCCAAGGCTAATCTCTTCTTCTACCGTTTTTTTCAGAATTTGCATCATGCACGCTCGGTCACCGAACATTCGTGATGAGGAGCCATTCAAGTACAGTCCGCTATGCACCAACGATGGAATCCGCCTAGTCAAACTCCTCCCTGCATCATTCCACGAACCCATTGCTTGCACTCTTGTTCATACAAGACTCGACTCCAATCCTTCGTACGAAGCTCTGTCATACACGTGGGGCAATCACCAAAACACAATGTCTATCAAGGTGGATGGGAAAAGTTTCGGCATCACGCACAATCTGGGTACTGCGCTGCGATACTTGAGGAAGGAACGCGAAACCACTTTCTGGATAGATGCAATATGCATCAATCAAGATGACGACAAAGAGCGGACGCAGCAAGTAGCTTTGATGACTAGCATCTACCAGCGCGCACTACAGGTTCAAATCTGGCTTGGCCCAGCGGCGGATAATAGCGAGATGGTAATGGAGCTCTTCGAGAAATTCGTTGGCAAGCCCATGAAGCTGGTCAACCAGTCTCTCTCAGATTGTGATTCCCTTAATACCCGGAGCTGTGGCCGAACTCGCTCTTTCTGGGGATGTCTCGTTGCCTGGGTGGGCGGTGAGCTGGATTGGCCTGAAAGGTCGATTCCTACGGAAGATTCAAATTCCAATGGAGACGCAAACGCCATTGAAGGACCGACATCTAGAGAGGTCCAATGGTTGAAGCAATACCTAATGGACGAAAAACGGGTCCGCCTTCGCCGAGCCCTGGAGGCTCTTCTGGAGAGAGAATACTGGTACAGAGCTTGGGTCGTCCAAGAAGTATTGATGGCAAGCAGTATTAGCCTCAATTGCGGATCACACTCGGTGCCATGGGAATGCGTCACGACCGTGGTCAAAGCATTCATGGATGAACGATCTCGTAAACTTCACGATTCCAGGTCAGAAATCAACATTATGGACTCTATGCAAACAATAAGCATGAGGTCAACTACCTTGGAGACCTTCGGACATCTGGCTGCAGTCCGCCTCGATGACCATGACTCAAGAGGGCCCAAGTGGCTCCTTGAAATGCTCTTGAAGCTGCGTCACTTCAGATCAAAGGATCCAAGAGATAAGATATTCAGCCTGCTTGGTCTCATTAACAAACAACTATTTCAGTCGAGTCCATCAACAGTACCGACCCTCTCTGTCGACTACAGCCTGTCATTTCTCGAGGTCTCCGCAAGGCTTTTCAAATATTACTTTTTGGCACCTTCCCACCCCCCAATTTTCAAAAATCAGACACCTGAAGAAAGTGCCTCAAAGTCGGAGGGAATGGCACGGTATCGTCACAAAGACTCCATGAACATCTTATGCGCAAGTCAACCGACGAACAGGTCCAAGGGATTTCCATCCTGGCTACCGGACTTCTCCAGAGACAATGGAATGGAGCATTGGCCTTGTTTCGAAAGGGCTCAGTATGCCAGATTTGAGGGCGCTAAACCGACTTTCTGCCCGGGAGACTCCCTTCTTGGGGTGGCTGGCGTCATGGTGACCACGCTGGAAAAGGACTGCGTGACTGATAAAAGCGACGACCCTGAGGCCACCGATGACGCCTGCCTGCTCACCCGCGTCCGGAATTTCATGCTGCTGGCAGAAAAGCAGAAACCTTCGGCTCTCGCCAATGCCGATTTCTGGTCTGCTCTTCAACTCGGAAAGGATGACGGAGAGGCCATCATGAATACACTTAGGGTCGGTTCCATGCACAAATCAGACTCGGATTCACTACTGGATGCCCTGGAGCGCGGCATCAAAGAGCAGAATCGTGCTGTCATATCCTTCCTTGACTACTTTCAGAGAGGCTCTCGCCTCAGACGCTTCGCCATCTTACGCATCAGTTGGGAATCACTGCCAGCCATGGTCCCGGCGGATGCACAGCCCGGAGATGGACTATTCTTGCTCAGAGGCTCGGATTATCCCGTCCTTCTACGACCCGTAGGTGGTGGATGCAAGAATTTCGAATTCGTTGGGCCATGTTTCATTCCAGGATGGCTCGTTAAAATGAATGCTTCGTACTATGGGCCCGTCAAGAGGATTATGTTGCAGTAGTGGAATGGGCGAATTCATTTGACAAAGCTATTTAGATGGATGAGTAATTATAGTGATCTTCGGTTGGCTCATATGGTTCTAAGCTAATCCATAAATCGCTTTGCATTCTCCGATCAAAGAAATGATTCATGGAGGTGGGCCAGATTCAATTAATGGATGACATCTCTCTGGACTTCTCGGTTACGTTAGTAGCAGTAGTAGGCGTGAAGTAGGATAAGGAGCGTTAGTAGCACGAATATGAAGAAATAGATAGGCGATTTGTCGGACTATCTAACGAGAAGTACTATGGCTGTCGCACAACGTTACCCTATATGGATATGGCTCCTACTCGCTGAAAAGTCCCATCCGCCGATCGCTGCCAAAATCTGTGCCAGGGCGGAAGCGACTGTTCGTACAAACGTCTGTGCAGCAAGGCAGCAGCCACTGTCTTATCACCTTCCATCTGAATCGTTGCATTTGAGCCCTGCTCAGCTGAAAACACAGCTTCAATAGGGTCCAACCAATGAGGGTTCGCCAGCTCAACTCTCGATCGGCACACGATGTGGCGCAGCATCCAGTGTTCTTTCCGCGTCTTCGCCCATGAAACCAAACCCCAGCTCGAGCTTCCTCACATTTTGGCAGCCTTACTTACGTTCACCCTTTCCAAATCTACACCAGCGGGCTAGTCTCTAGTTCGTAACCCCCCTAATCAATAAAGGCTAATAACGGAAAGTCTGAAACACGACGACGATTTGCGGGTTTCCATACCTACTTACCAACAACCATGGCTCCTCCGAACTGGGTCCAAGAAAAGCGTCTCACGCCCGATAAGCAAATGCAGCGTCCCAGAAAACGAAGTGCGGCGACTCTCGAAGAGCAGGATCAGGAAGCAAAAACGGTGGCACCCTCCAAAAGAGTCACTGCCCGGATGCCGTTTCACAGGGAAGATGGTTCTATTGCGGCTATAGACTCGGAGGCCAGTCAAACACAAGGACCGAGAACACCCGACCTCTGTAGTTTCTGCGCTCGCTCGCTACACCTCGACGACGGACGCGATGGAGGCTTCGTTGGGAACTCCTGGGACGGCTTCCAGAATACGTTGTGCTTCACCATCAACAACCCGGACAAATTTCTCCCGATTGAGCACACGAAAGATGGGGAACAGATGAGACGGTTCTTATGGCGAGGGAACCCCGAAAAGAGAGAAAAACGGCGCACTACGCCGCCTTCCCTACCGGAGCTGTCCGAAAGTTGCCAGTTTTGCGACTTCATTAAGGCGCTTTTCGCTCAGTATTATGAGAAATTAGAGTGGTGGTGTAAACCAGAAGCGGAGATCCGGTACTCGGTCCAGCACAGCTGGTCAGGGATGAGGCGATACAAAAGCCAAGAGAATGGATGGCATGAAGTGGTTAGGGGCCATTTGGATTCGCTGTATATTGTCGTCGAACACCCAGAAATTCATCGTGGCGAACAACATATCCAGCTACCAATTGCAATGGATCGAGGTAGGCCTGCTTGCAACGCAACGGGAATCGATATCTATGCTTACGACAGCGGCGCTATAGGTCCGTGTCGAGACTGGCTCGGTGTGGAGAAGTCTCCACTAGATACCGAAGAAGGGCTATCTCAGGCCAAAGCTGAGATGATCCAAGGCTGGATCAGAGACTGCGAGCGTGATGTCGATGGCTGCAAGCAGTGGCAGCAAGAGACATTCGTGCCGAGACGGCTCCTGGACCTCGGCGCCGATGAGACTTTTGACCCGATCTTGATCGAAACCGAGGCCAACCCGGAGCAGGACTCACACAACGCCTTTCGATACATTTGCCTGAGCTACTGCTGGGGTCAAAAGCTGCCGATAAAGACTACCTCATGCACGATCGACAATCACAAGAGAGGAATGCCGCTAGACAGTTTGCCGTTGCTTTTCCGCGATACGATAGCCGTAACTAGGGCACTGGGCATCCGATACCTCTGGATTGATTCGCTTTGCATCATCCAAGATAGTAAAGAAGATTGGGCCACAGAATCTGGGAAGATGGCCGACATATTCGCGCACTCCTGGCTAACCATTGGCGCTGCCACCGCCACTTCGTGCAATGGTAGTCTGTTCGGCCAGAGGAAACAACTTGATGGACTACCCTTCCAGTCCTCTTTGGATCCCAACGTGTTCGGCCATTATTCCATCTACCTCTTCGAGCAGGACATATACACGAATGCGCTTGACCCGAACTTGCGCTCCTCGAAATGGAACACCCGAGGCTGGGTCTGGCAAGAGCAGATTCTGAGTCCGAGACTACTGGTTTTTGGAGATTGCATGATCTCCATGGATTGCCATGATCGTATTGTCTCCGAAGATGGAGTTTACAACACTAAATGGCACAAGATATCTCCACAACGGAGAGAGACGTATAAGATGTGGGGGAAATGGGTGTCTGATTATTCTGCAAGAAGCTTAACCAAAGGCACCGACAGACTTGCTGCTGTGTCGGGCTTCGCAAAGTTGATGATTCGAGCCTTGAAGGACGTGGAGCGGCCCATGGAGTACATTGCGGGGATTTGGCTTTCCTCTTTGCTATCGTCACAACTTCTCTGGAAAGTCCGCTTGGGGCCTCGCGTTTCCTTTAGGGAGCTTACACGCCCATTCCTCGACGAAACATCGCAGCTCTACGTCGCACCATCCTGGAGTTGGGCTTCGTGCGATCGGCAAATTCAGATCTCCGTCCCCCAAGACCCTGTTCGAAACTCATTCACGGTCAAGTGCCATCAAGTTGAGGCGCCGGACAACGTCAAAGATGCCATGATCACCGTCAAGCATGGATCGAGCATCACACTTCAAGGATTCGTTCGTGGCTGCCCGAGCAAGCCGACGGATAGCATATTCCATCCTGCTTCCGAAAAACCTCCCTGCAACTTCTATGCTTATTGGGAGGCGCCGTATAGACCAGATCAGCCCCTGAACTATTGGGACAATTCCATCAGATTCTACTTGGACTGGGTCCCTAATGAGCACGATAAGGAAGAGTCCGACGCTGAGAGCAAAATCAAGCTCTTTCTGCTCGGCGATCTCGGCTCTCGGGTTTTCGAAGGTTTGCTTCTCTGGCCAATTGGCGGAATAAGTGATGCTTATATCAGAGTGGGAAGTTTTCGGATAGGTGATGCTGTTGAGCGGCGGGGCAGACTGTGGGAGGATGATGAGATAGATGGCTGGATAAAAGAAGAAGTAACAATCGTTTAGGGTAAAGTCTACAGCTTGTACCACTGACTGACGTTTTGGCTCAAAATGTTTAGACAATGAAGATTCTATGCTATTCAACTACACCTTTTAGACAGACTCACCGACAATTCAAAAGCCGGATATATAAAAGCAGGGGAAAAAGTACATTTAAATAATTTTCTCTTATCTTACCCAGTCACATCAAGAATAAAATAATAAAAGATAAGCGATACTTGGAAAATTGTTTATCTTTAAGTCAATTAACAACAAGTTAATTTTGCATGATATATCTACAGATATCATATGGAACTAATTCAGTAAAACGCCACCCTAAAAATGACCGTACAGGCAGCTGCCCTAATATATCCCGCACTTTGGTGTTGGGTATTTTGAGTTAATTTTAGAATGAAACGTAATCGTAATACTGCGTAGTGTAGTGCTATCCTTCCAGCGTCTTGCTCGCGAGCTGCTCAGCTCCCGGTCAATCTTCTGTCTCGATTACTATGATTACGTAATTTGAATCTCATGCGTTTTACTTGTATAGTAGTAGGGTACGTTATGTGGTGTAACACTTTGCGGGGATTACTAGGCAGCGACAGCCTCGCCATCATTCAGACACACACGACTTTCCAGCCGCAGCCTCTCGACGACCACGCCACAGCACCACTCATTCATCAAGTGCCCCCACCTCCCACGATGACGACGCCAGGAGTTTCCTCGCCCAACAGCAGCAACACTACACGCGCTGACAGATGCCAGAAAGCGGCCGAAGATCTCTGGCACGAGGCAATCCAGCACCTCAGCGAAGACGACCAGCAGCGCCTCGCGAGTATCCGAAGAGATAAGCTCGATATCTTGAACACCGTACTTAACGAAGTCGAGGTCAAGAAGCAGCGCTGTCTCGACAAGCGCTGGACGTACAAGGGACGGGACGGGAAGCCCAAGGTTCTGCGCGACCTGTGCGATAAGACGATCGCGTGGGTGACAAAGTTCAAGGAGATGGGAGACACATTCGTCAAGTCTGACGTCTCCGGTCATGCGGCGATGCCTTGGGCTGTAGTCACTTTCCTCCTTCAGGTGGGTGGCAGCAGTTTTCACGGCTCTGGGCAATAGCTGAGCTTTGCAGGTTGCCAGCAACGAATCACAGACATTCGGCCGAATGCTTGAGGGCGTTGAGCATATCTCCTTTCTCATTACACGGTATGCCCTTGTGGAGCATGCCTACTTCACCTCTTCTGGAGGATCCGATGCTTTGATGGACCATGTGAGCGGCGGTGAAAAATCCGCTCTCAAAAGAGATATCGTCATGCTGTACAGCTCCATATTGACATTTCTCGCCAAGGCATTGCGCTACTATAGCAGCAAGACAGCAAGTGAGTACTTCAATCGTTTCATAATTAGCTGAGGTTCTGATGTTATCATAACCAGAGAGGACTGCGAAAGGCTTCATCGAGACGCCCGAATCTGCAGTGGATGATTTTTTTGACGACATCACATCTAAAGAGGATGAGATCTCTCGTACTCAGCATTTGCTACAACAAAGCTCCTTGAGCCTGCTATACAGGCAAGGCTCTGACGCACGTCTTGCTGTTGGGCATCTCCGCGCTCTGGAGGACCCAATCAATCGAGTTGCAGCGCAGCTTTCCGATATTCAAGACAGGCTAAACGGTGGGTGTATATTGCCTGTGAGCGGCATGTCGGGCGATGCTGACGAAAAGCAGTCGAAGATAGAGCGGAACTCCTGAAATGGCTTTCCACGATTCCATACGAGAAACATCATGCATCGAAGAAGTCAACGCGCCTTGAAAGATCAGGAGAGTGGCTGCTACGAGACCCTGAGTTTTTAGGCTGGGAAAGATCAAGCAGCTCTTCCATTCTTTGGGTCCACGGCATGCCTGGTTGTGGGAAGAGCTATCTGCTGTAGGTTACAAAATAGATCCCTCACGGACTCAACTCGCTAAGCTCCACCAGATCATTTTTCGTCGACTATGTCACCGACAAGATGCCATCTCAACGGCCACTCAGTGCGTTCTTTTACTGCTCAAGGAACGCGGCTGAGACCGAAAGAGCAGACGCTACCAGCATCATGCGATCCATTCTGAAGCAGCTCTGCTCAGATTCCGCGGACGAACCGATTCGCGATCCGGTGGCAACGAGCTTCAAACAACGGCAAAAAGTTGCTGCAAGTCGTGGCCACAAGGATGTTGAACCATTGTCACTTGAAGAGACCACAAGACAGATCATTGATGTTCTTAGTCTGAGACAAGATCCGGCATTCATCATGCTCGATGCTCTGGATGAGTGCAATGTTGACAGCGTTCATAATCTGCTTGATGCGCTGGAGCAAATTCTGCGGGAAGCGTCGGGCTTGACAAAGGTTTTTGTTACCAGCCGTGATGATGGCGACATTAGGAACAGACTCGACGGGACGACGAACGTTTATATTGATGCGTCGAACAACTCGGACGACATCAATCGATTCATCGTGGCTGAAGTGGACAAAGCCATTTCTAAGCGGAGATTACTCGGGGGAAAGGTCTCACCATCTCTCAAAGATGAAATCCTGACGACTTTGAAGAGCAAGGCCGGTGGAATGTATGCTTCCCAGCACTTACCTTGGGCGTGGTCTTGTGCTAACATCTTTGTTTAAGGTTCCGCTGGGTCAGTCTTCAATTGCAACACATCTCCAACTCCCGGATATTCAAGATTCCACAAGCCGTCCGGGACGAGCTTGGCAAGCTCCCACCTACGCTAATGACATCCTACGATGTAATCTACGACCAAATTCTGGATTATGACGACCGGACAAAACAAATAGCCGAGCGGGCTATATCACTTCTACTTACACTACAACACCATCTGAGCAACGAAACCTTTATCTCCGCAGTTTGCGCTGGATACGATGACGAACTGGACGAGATGACACTGCTGGATATTTGTTGCAACCTGATCACCTGCGACAACGGATTTCGCTTTGTGCACCTCTCGGCACAAGAGTTTGTGCTACAGCGTCCTGAGTACTCGGTCGCTCATCTTCGCAACGTTGTACCTGCACGTGCTTGCCTCGGTATCTTCTTCTCGTCCGAACAGCCATCCTGTCCTCATTCACACGGAGAAGATAGGCCCTACGATGAACGCAGATATACTTGTTGGGTGAAATACGCATGCAGATTCCTGGGTGGATACCTTTCAACCCTCGATAGTAGTCTTGCGAATACTCCCGAGGCTGACATCGAAGACTCCATTCGCTCAATGATCACACGATTTCTGCTTTGGCAACCTGATGTCGAAGACTCTCCGTTCCAAAGATGGACGAAGTCCGTTCATAATGCCCTGCCATTGCGTTACCGAGATAATCTTGGTTCAGGGAGAAAGGAGCTTTCTGGAGTGTGTTCTCATCCTCTTCGTTTCATGACTGCTTTCAACCTAAAGATACTTCCCGTCCAAGCTGGAATCCTTGTACCATGCAATGGGAAAAGGGAAGGATATCTTCCACGACGGTTCGAGCGAGCGCACGATGGCGGGCCGCAAAAACTCCTTTCAAAGTTCTTGGAGAAGCTTCACTGTAGGAAGTGGTACGTATTTCTGGCGGTGCATGATCTGTGCATTGCAGAAGACGTCGCCCTCAGCTATAAGCTCCCGGGAGAAGCAATACATCCGAAGTCTGACTTTGATATTTTCCACATACTTCCCCGTCTTGTGCATTTAAAGTCAGTACCCAAACTATTGGAAGCGCTCCTGGAAGTGGACGACAACAACGACCACTACGACCACGAGGATGACGACGACAAAGGCATTGAAGTTCTATTACTCGCCTACCCTGACTTGATGATAACTTTCAACATGCTTGATAAAGCGTGTAGCAAGTCTCGCATGAGCTTGAAGACAAGGCACGACTTGTTATCTCGCTATCTCCGTCAAAACCATCCGAACGGGCTGCCCAATCTCGACATCGCAGATGGACTTGACATCATGCGACTTGTTGTCGAGAAGGAGCTAGATTTGACGGGAAACATGGAGCTTCTCATAGACATATGGAGGGAGAACTCGGACTCGGACACATGGAGTCAGAAGACCTGGCCACTATTGGACCTTCTTTGCTCACGAAAAGTTGACCTAGACATGAACAACCAGTTCTTTTCCCGCATTGGCACCAAGAAATACACCTTATCAATCGGAAAACTCACCCCAGACAGGGAGAGGTTTCTCACAACAATCTTACGCCAACCGGAAAATTCTGTCCGAGTGGATGAGCACTGCTTCGAGGTCCTTGTCGAAAGTGGCGAGGAGTCGATACTACAACTCGTATCATCATTGCGTCCACACACACCAGTTAACAAATATACGGTTCAAAGCGGATACCGGGACAGAGACTGGCCAACCATCCTGACGCATCCATGCCCATCGCTTGCCTTGAAGGACCTCGCAATCATCGTGATCAGAAATTACCCACAGGAGGCTACGGAATTCTTCCTAAGGCGCAACAAGGATATCCGAATTGACGATAACATGCTTTCTACTGCCGTGAGGAGGTATGGTGATAATATTGTGGATATATTCCGGCTCCTGGTGGACAGTGGGAGACTGGAGTCCGATCAGATTTCGCGCGACATTTTTCTGGCTGCTCTCCTGCAGCCGTTCTTGGACCTTTTCCGCTGGACTGCCTTATTCCTTGCACGTGGGTGGGTTGCCCCCGAGGATGACATTTTCCGCGTAGCACTAAAGCACCACTTCGAAAGTGGTCTCATCGGAAGACATATGTATCGGAGTTACAGCTGGCTTGCCGAGCAGGGAATCACAGTGAAGCTTTCGGACATCTGCGATGGTGCGCTTCTCGATCTGAGAACTAGCCAGCTAGGCGAAGGCGCAGACGCTACTGTAAGCCGTTATCTGGAGTTTTGCGCAGAGAAGATGGCCGACAAGTGGCTGTGGCTTAGGAGCTTCGAAGAGGAACTTGCCGACGCCGCGCACTTCCCTCACTCAATCTTTCCATGGCGTCGAAGAAACCGAAATGTACATTAGATTGAAACAAGCACGTAGCCTCTTCAAAGAACTCAAAATTGACGATGAAGTATCACTGATATCGCGATTTGCGAAGACTGAACGTATCACAACATGTGAGTGCGATGTGGAAACCTTCCTCGTTCATGTTTCAACGTGCTCAGTTCTGCATATAGAAGCGAAGGTGATGCATGGAGTGGAAAGGAATGCTGACGAGAAGCGAGCAGTAGTTAGAACTACATATCCTCAAGCTAATTAGCAATAATGAGGCTTCTCGTTCCATGCATTCTTATACCAAGTTTAGAGAAATTCGTTCCATTTCATATACTATACCAACCCAAATACCGCTATCATTACCCAACAATCCCCAAAACGCCCACCATCCCACCCCCCTCAGCACCGAACCTTACAAACACTCCCACTCCTCCGCCACCGCCCTCTCCCTCCTCAACTCCCACCGCGCCTTCGCCTCCAACTTGTTCCTACTCCAATCATGCTCATACGCCGCAACATCCACCTCCGCCAAAACCTCCTCCTGCCCTTCAATCCCCGCCCCACCAACACCACCATCCACATCCACATCCATCCCATCCCCACCCCTCTCCAACCGAACAGCCACCCCCATCGCCTCCACAAAACTCGGCAAAATCTCCCTCACAAACCCATCCAACCCCTCCTGAAACACATCCCCGCGCCTCGCTCCGCAAATCTCCCTCCTCACCTCCTCCACAAACCCCTCCACAACCTCCCCTCCCTCGCCACCCACACGAACCGCCTCGACAATCGCCGCCCTCCTCCCGCGGTCCTCGATCTTCGCCCACGCCCGCGCCACGCTGACGTGCAGATTGCAATGCGTGCTGCGGGGCGGCTCGGGAGTGCTCGTCACGGCGGGCAAGCCCGTTTGACTCTCCTTGCTGAACGCCTCCTGATCGGTCGCGAAGACCTTGACCAAATGCGCCGCGCGACCACGCCTTAGCGCGTCCAAGACGTGTTCCGGCCACGGCTTGCCCTCGTCCTCGCGCGCCAGCCTTTCCACCTCGGCCATCTGCGCCGGCGCCAAAAACGGCTCGCGGCAAGCCGGGAAGCAGCAGCGCAGGACGCTGGGGCCGAAGGGCGTCGCGAACGGCGCGAGGCCGGTGTGGCGGGCGCGGAGCTCCAGCGTCTGCGGGTCCGCGGTGACGGGGCCGCGGAAGATGGAGAGGAGGGTGGGGAGGGTGATGGAGGGGGAGAGGGGGTCGCGGGTGCGGCAGTCCAGCGCGGCGGCGGCGAGGGGCTGGTCCTCGCGGAGGTTGTGGAAGAAGGTCTTGGCGCGCGTGTGCTGGTCGCGCTGCGTGTAGACGAGCCAGAAGAGGAGCAGCTGCACGCGGCCCATGGCGCGGTCGATGGAGGCGGGGTCCCAGTTGGCGAGGAGCTCGGCGTCGGCCGAGAGGAAGACGGACAGGCGCTGCCAGAAGACGGCTTGGTCGGAGAGAACGGAGGCGGCGCCACGCTGGTCGAGCGGGATGAGGTCGGCGTTGAAGGAGGCGTAGATGAGCTCGAGCAGCGGCTGCTTCCACAGCTGGCTGCCGCTGTGCATGTTCTTGTAGAGCAGCGCTAGGTAAGCAGAGGCGACTGAGTGTAGCACCTTCGCCAGACGCAGGTCACGCGCCGTCTGGGCGTCGAAGGCATTGACGTGCCGGCCGAACTGGATCAGCTGCATGAAGCCCGCCACCGGGTAGCCTACGGCCCAGCTGTCGAGCTGCTGCTCTCGGAAATCTGTGGCCGCCCACGCGAGTGCCTTGGGGTACGTGACCCACTCGCCCTGCTCGTTGAAAGTCTCCCTGCAGCTGGTCCGCTCGAGCATGTTGTCCAGCGCCCAGCGGAACATGGCGCGCCGCACCGATGTCTCGGCGTCCATCGACTCCTCGGAGAGGCCGGCACCGGCCCATTCCTTCTTCCTGAGCGTGCCGGCCAGGATGGTCATGAAAAGCTGCGAGGTACCGGACGCGCCTACCCGGAGGCCGCCAGTCAGAGCGCGGTGCAGCTGCTCAGAGATGTACTTCTTGTTAGGGCCATGGCAGTCAACCGTCGGCAGTACCGCCGCTAGCTGTTCGTTGAAAATCGACTTCCCTTGGAACGCAAGGGCGCACTGGAAGCAGATCAGCTGGCTGGAGATGAGGTCTTTGTTGGACTTGAAGCGGCCGGCGGCGAGAGGGAAGTCGAGGGCGAAGTTGTCCGTGTTGGCGGCACTGTCGGCACCGGCCTTCACGGCAATCGACATGATCTCGTTCTCGCCGCAGCAGACGTGGCACGTGGCGCGGAAAACGTTCGGAGTCTCCAGGTCGAGGCTCTGGAGTGACATCTCGCTGCTGTCCGAGACCATTTGAGCTCGGCGAGCACGGTTGCTGCGGCGAGCGAGGATGTCGGCAGTGTAGCCCGAGTTCTCCATTTGGGCGAGGTACTCCAGGGCGTGGCTCAGAAGCCTGTGACGGTTGTGCGCCTTCTGAGCATCACCGGACTCCTTGTACTTCCAGACCTGGGCCTGGTAGTGGCGGCGGTTGCGTTCATGAGCCTCGCGCAGCTCGAGCTGAAGGGTATTTCGCGTCTTGTCATCCAGGTCGGGCTGGCTGAGCTGGGCGACTAGCTTGTGGGCGCCGGAAATATCGACGAGAGTGATGTTCATCTGCTGGTCTGTCTTCTGCCAGCTTAAAAAGGTGCGGAGGTCCTGGAGGCGGCCGCGTGTCTTGAAGGCCAGTGCAAGCTTTCCCAGGGCCTCTTCGGCAAGCAGCTGCTCGAGGTTGTCGTAGCTGAGCTGGCCGCCTCCGCTGAGGAGGAGATCCAGGTTGACGAGTAGGCCGGGATTGTGCCTCTCCCACTCTGCCCCCAGGCTTACGGATCCCGGAGTAGGGCTGGGGCGGGTCCGGGCAGCGGGAACCTTGATGTTAGCTGCGCGGAGCAGGTCAACCAGCTTGGCCTCGTCGTAAATCTCCTTCAGCGGAGCCCAGCTCTCAAGGTCGGGAGCGCCATCTGTGTGGTTGGGGTCCAGGGGAGCGAAACAGCCCTTGGCAGCGATGATGTACAACAGGCCCGACGATGTTTCCTTGAAGAGGACAAGGACGTCTTGGGCATTAGCGAAGAAGGAGATGCCGACCGAGACGTTCAGAGCCGAGGGAGACTGGCGCTTGGAGCCGGTGATGACGAAAATGGTGGGGACATTGAGAACGCCTGTCTCGATTGCCAGGTTGCACAAGACCTGGACATCATTGTTCCAGATCTCGCCGTCGGTAAGCAGGTACCAGACATCGGAAGCGAGGATGGTGTCCAGGGCTCGCTGGTTCTTCAAAATGCGGGAAGGCTCGGTGCCGCCCTGGTCAGCGGACCAGGAGATTTGGGAGAAGTCGTTGGTAGGGTCGTTGCAGTAGGAGCCCCAGGTAGCGGCTTGATCATTGGGGTGGCCCTCGGTCAGTCTCTTGACGAACTCATGCTCTCGGGCGATGATGGCGCCGGCAGTCGAACCAGAAGCGTCAACGGCGAAGAACTGGCGGGCGCTCTCGAGCGGAATGTATTCGATGCGCTGGCGTTCGGCGTCGGCGGGCTGCTTCCAGACGGCGTCTACCCGACGGCGGGTGGCGTCTGCGCTGAAGCTCATCGCATTCATGGTATGCATGGTATTCATGGTTGCTGATGATGTCCAAGAGTTGATGCATTAGGCGGGTTTATATATGGAAACAAAAGCGGGCTGAGTCACGGAAGAAGGTTGGAGGTCATTGGGCCCGAGCGTCGCATCCTACTTTTACCTTATTTGGAAGGAACGGGGGCGGTGTCTGCAATCGATCTGGTGAACCAATAATAACTCCAGCTATTGACGTTTTGTAAGTAGCATCATCCTGTAGCGACATTCTGTCAGCGCTTATTCGCAGCGCTGCTGGCGATGATTACCTCTCGTGTAGTGCGGTAAAATGCAGGTACTACGGGAAATCTGGAGTGAAGGATTGCCTCGCGCTTCATTGTGGCGGTGTCGCGCTCGACATTAGGCCATCCATCGAGCTATTTCCAGCGGTAGACTCCGGCTGCGTCGCTGTAGAGCAAAGGTGATGAGTCTCTCACTGCGCGACTGTCTGGCGACCGGATTCGAAGCGGTGGTGACGGTGTCGCGCAGGCTCCAATGTCCAGGCATCAGCGCGTTGCGGACCCCGCGTCGGTAGATGACTCGACAGGGCCATGTCGAACGCCACAGACGCCTCGCGGGCGCAATATTCGGAAAGTGGCATAGCGCAGCGGTGCTGTCAGCGGTGATGATGGTCAAGGTGAACGGTGAAGAAACAGAGGTGGTGCGAGAAGAAGAGGCGCCGCGCTTTCCCAATCCGAACATCGCGTCGCCTGACTCATCTTCTCCGCTCTTGGTGCCTCCCGCCTTCATCAACCACCACCCATCAACCGGATGGCCTTCAAACATCGGTAACACACTAGACGAAGTCGAGGGGTTTTCTGCATTAATTCAGATTTCCCACCTGACGATGGATAGAGACGCGCTGATTAATTCCGCTTCGACCGTCCAAAGTTGACCTTTCCCATCGGAAAAAGATACGAAGGGAGACCCTGATCGTTGCAAATGGCGTTTCCCATACTGTAGTATCCCAGCATTCCGGCGATGAAGGCGAACGAACCCGCCGCCTTTTTGATTGCAACACCAGCGTCTGCACGGCCGTCTGCGGCCACGAAATAACTGGCACCCAGCAGACAAAGGTAGATTTCCAGGGCTGAATAAGTTGCGATTGTCACAGCATCCCTACATTTCTGTCAGATAAGCACACCAGCTCGAGATCTGCAGACGTACGTGGTGAAAGAGCCCAGCAGGAAGAACGTGTTGAAAACGGTCCAAACTTGCAACTCGTCAGCCGCAGCCTCTCACAGCACACAACAACAACAACAACATACGGATGCAGAAGAACCCCAAGGCATTGTTGTACCCCGCCTCATCATCCGCAAACGCCGCCTCGACCCCAAACAACGGCGTCAGAATCGCACCGAACCCGCCGTAGAACATTCCTGAATTTGCATAAGTCATCTTTATTTTTCAAGATATTAGTTTTGGTGGAGTGGTAATCACCATAAGCACTAAATACAGTATAGTTGTAAGAATTGCCGCGCACCAGCTCCCACTGCGCCGAGAGAACCATGCCGATGCCCGCGATGAAGAAGAAATTCCCGACGAACGCGTTCGCCGTCGACAGCCCGCGCCACTCCATCAACGCGCACGAGAGCGTCGTGATCGTCGTGGCGAATGCTCCAAGCGCGAATGCCGTCTACCACCCAATCGTCAGCCCGGTCCTTCCCTCTCGTCTGGCGTGAGAGAGAAAAAAAAAATCGTACAGGGCTGCCCAACCGCCTTCTTCCCGTCCAAGCGCAACAACTCTTCCCCCGGTGGTCGTCGTCGTCGTCGTCGTTCGATTCGTGATACTCATTACGTCTTCCCCGCCTCGTCGCGGTCGTCGCCGTACGTTGATTGCACGAATCCATTCCAGCTCTCGGCGTCGTTCTCGGGCGGCGTGACCTTCTTGACGATGATGTGGACGATGACGGTGCAGATGGCGATCCAGACGAGCACCGAGCCCTGCTCCAGCACCGGTTTTAAGTAGTCGGCGCGGTTGGCGTAGAGGGCCGATGCGGCGCACGAGAGCCGGGCCGTCATCGGGTCGTCTGCGGGGCAGGAGGCCATTGTTGTTGCGTAAGATGTGTAATCCGAGAGAGGGGACAGAGGGTTCCAATTGGTAGGAGTTGGAGCAAACGCCGGGGTTGAGTGAGCAGAGCGGCAGGGCTGGTTGTCGGTGCGCCGCAAGGTTCTTAAGTAGCAGTCGGCATCCCGGATCGGCATGATCGGCCAGATCGAATGTTTTCGGCGCGAGGGCCCTGCCGTCGGCACTTTTTTGTTTTTGTTTTCGCTTTCTCCTGAAATCTCGCCCGCACATCACCCCACAAATGCCACACTGCAGCTGATTTGGCGCTACGTAGGGCTCGATCGGCTCCAGCCGTTCCCGGTGCCCTGCGCAGGTACGCACCATTATCACCCCATCCTCAGGCACTGGATTGCGCTTTGTTGGACCCTAGTCGAATTTTTCCCTCAACATGGCCTCATGCATGCATGCACGCCCTTGCTGCCAATGTGAAACACAATCGCGCGGGGAAATCGAGAAACGTAGCGGCTTTCCTAAACTTGAGCGTGATCCTTGCGCGATAAGGTGGTCAATCGGAGATACCTCGCGCGAACTGACCCGCTGGAAGGCAACATCGAGGGACGACCATTTGCATCGGCTGCCGCAGTGGCAGAGTCACGCTTTTCGGGGTTTCTGGATGCTTGATGGCGAATATTCCGGCGCTGAGAGCCCGCCTTTTGCCGCGTGAAACAACTCGATCTCCACAGCGGGTACACCCGACGAGCTTGCGGAACCCGGGGTAACAGCCCGTTAGGCCATCTCCGGTGGAGTGGCTCATCACACCTACAGCAACAAACAAGTGACATAACACTCATAACTGTACAGTACCCCTCTTTCACCCGTTGGCTAGTGCAGGGTTATTAATTTTTCAAGGAGATCTGTGGTTCTGACCGATTATCACCTTAGAAGCAGCAAAACTCCACGATTTTGACCTATCATATCACCACAGCGAACTCAGAGTCACTTATAATGATATCCGTACCACGCTTCCACTCCAAGAATATTTTGCACAAAGGGTTGTATATCCGACCGCTAGCGACAACAGAGGATGACTGCGCTCGTTCAGATGATCTGATAGGTCAGATGTACTCACGTCTGTTCTTTTGGTATTTGATAGGGCCCTACTGCACAGAAAAATAAATTCAAGCCAACAACCGGCCGCGATATGGGAGGGTACAAGGCTTTTTGTTTGAAGCTCGCTTATTTTCGGCACTTGGTACAGTTCACAGCGCTTCTGAGCTCTCCAATGAAGTGGCACAGCGACATGCAGCTATTGCTGTTCCTCTCTCATTGGCCACCAACTTCACCAACCATGTGCCATGCACTCGATTCCGAGGAGGCTGAGCAGGGCGGCCTCTCCAACATCGACCATTGCTGCCTCGCCCCTGCCGCTCTCATCTTCAACTCCGACCTCCCTCAGTAGCTCGTCGCGAAAACTATCGAATCCGCTCCTTCGAAGCGTCTAGCACATCACAGCTTCGCCGGCATATCACAGTCTTCCCTCTTAAAGAATTGTATGACAATCTGCCTTGGGCAGGACTCCAGCCTTGTGGGGCGGTTGGCTGACAAACACGTCTAAAAGCCACGGAACCATCAGCAGCATGAGTTTGGATGTAGCATCCCCGAAAGAGATCTTGGACGCGTTCGAAAAGGCAACGGTTATCTTGAAACTTTGCCCGAACAGGGTGTGGGCTGTAGCCAGACAGGACCTCCCGAGGCTTATTTCAGCAGCCAGCGAAATTCAAGTCCTCGACGATCACAAACAATGCACCATCGATTTCTGCGAACACTCGCAACGCGACTTCACTGCGGTCAAGCAGCGCCATGAATGTAAAACCGGGTGTGGGAAATTCTGTTTCCGACAGGAGACACTTGTACAAGCCGCCAAGAATGATACACCGGCCGTTTGGGCACTCTCTCTCGAATTGGCGCCCCCAACGGCATGGACCGTTCGAGCGAACGGTGGGTTCTACCAACAAGATTTCCTCCCAGCTCATCGGCCATATATGGCAATCTCCCACGTTTGGTCAGATGGAACAGGAGCTGGAGCAGGGTCCGCTGGAAATGTCAACGCATGCTTGTACTGGTTTTTTCACGGCCTTGCGAAAAGCTTGGGTTGTGAAGGGATATGGTGGGACACTATCAGCATCCCAAAGGAGAAGTCAGCGCGCACCAAAGCGATTCGAAGGATCCAGAACGACTATCGGGCTGCCAGACTGACTCTGGTCCATGATTGCTTCCTGCGAAACTCCAAATGGGTCAATTCTGAAGCGGCATGTTTCGCCATCCTCATGTCTCCCTGGTTTAGCCGAGGTTGGACAGCGCTTGAATTGGCAAACTCGCGAAGAGTCAAGGTGTTATTCAAAGGCCGTCATGGGCTCCTGGCAAAGGATCTTGATGAAGAAATCCTGGCAAAAGACGCGTACGCCTCTGAGGCACATAAACGGGCGACAGACCTGATCAAGACCCTCAGAAGGGGAGTTACAACACTTGATGACCTCTTAGTTGTCTTGGGTGCGCGTTGCACGTCATGGCCGAGGGACATGGCAGTGATTGCTGGACTGTTAGTCGGTGTCGATGTCGCACCGCAGGGACAAAATCGAGATGTCTTGCAACAGGACATCTACAAGAGAGTCTTGATCAAGATTGGGAGGTTAACAGCGGGACATCTTTTCCACAATTCAGCAACTATCTGTGAAGGATCCAGCTGGTGTCCCATCAACCTATTCAGTATGCCTATTACTGGACGTACCCCCTCTCTAACAATCGATGACGAGCTGGATCTCATCGGAACGTGGGATGTAATCCCAATAAACGACACCCTCGAGCAAAATTGTATTTGGAATGGCACACATTCACTGCTGAAAATGCAACTTCAACTTGCTCTGCAAGATGTCGACAAGTGTGTCCTTTTGACCGAATGCGATAGTCAGACTGTTGACAGAGCCTTGCTGGTGAAGTTCAAGGGTAAAGAGGGCATGGTAGGAAGGCCTTGCTTCCAATACGTCGGCGCACTTCACTTCCATCCTGCGCTTCCAAAGGAGAGACAGGTCAACACTGAAGTAAGAATACTTGGCGATGCAAGCAGGTACATGGTGAACAATCAAAAGAATGCATGGAAATGTGTCAAGAAGAGAGGAATTGCAGGGAGAAGACGCCCTCTAGTCCCAAAGACAACAAAATCCCAACAAAAAGAAGATCCAACGATCATGGCGTTATGGCCAAACGGGGACGAATCAATTCGTGAACCACGCACAGGAAGGACAGCACTACACTACGCAATCTTGCGGGATGACCACGCCTCATTCCGGGAACTGCTGGAGATATCCGATATCGAAGCTCAGGATACATTGGGCCGGCTGCCGTTGCATCTTGCAGCCGAGCGAGGACATGTAGAGATGCTCTACCACCTACTTGTCCAGCTCTTTGCAAACTGTGGGAGCGACATTCAACGTAGAACAGCCATCTTACATGCTCCATGCAAGAATGGACAGACAGTGCTACACCTGGCCGTGTTTTCATGCTCTGAGGCTGTTGTGGACATGCTGCTCGAGAATGGAGTTGACCCAGACCTTACGGACAAGAACGAAAACACGGCGCTACACATAGCGGTTGAGAATGGGTGTGAAGCTGTGATCGGACGACTACTGGGGGGTGGGGCGAATCCGAATCTGATGGATAACAACGGCAATACAGCTCTGCATATGGCAGTCAAGAACGGGTGTGAGCCCGTGGTTGGACGACTACTTGAAGCAGGTGCTGATCCGACCCTTGTGGACAACAACAGCAACACGGCGCTGCACATAGCGATCAAATACAGATTCAAGGGTGCGATCATGCGACTACTCTCTGACACCCAATGCGATATCAACATGGCGAACACTTCAACCTTCACGCCGCTGTATTGCGCTGTAAACCACGGGGATGAGCTGCTGGTACGGTTCTTGGTTAGAAGCGGCGCGGACGTAAACAAAGCGTGTGGATCGAAACATGAAGTCCCATTACGGCGAGCGATACTCAATGGCCATTCTGGCATAATCGAGTTTCTCATCAGCAGCGGCGCTGATCCGAATGCGAACGACATGGATCGCGTGTCGCTACTACATGTGGCAGTCGAGAAGGGAGACAAAGCAACGATGTTGCTGCTGCTCAACGGAGGTGCCAGCGTCGACGCGAGGGATAAGTCAAAACTTACGCCTTTGCATTACGCTGCGCGTAAGGGAAGTAAGTCTTCAGTAGAGCTGCTGCTCAGTCACGGTGCAAGCATTGATGCGAGGGGCTGGCGTGGCTCAACGCCGTTGGACTTTGCGAGACGAATTAAACATGACCAAGTTGCGGATATTCTAAGGAAAAGGCGTTAGGGTCAATTTCTTCAGCAGTGTTTCACGAGATATTATGTTGGATCGTCGTAGAGTGATAGAATTAGTTTTTGAAGATTGGGAATGTAGTTAGAACAGGTTCTCTTTACTCTAATCCCTCGTTTAGTATTCCAGATATCTCCTATCTTCTCTGAAATTGGTAGAGTGTGTAGGAGTTTTTGTTGGAAATGCAAACTCCTGTTGGCTGCAGCTGGTTTTTTACTGTGTCTTGCGCTTTCCTGATGCTGATGCTTCTACATTTTTAATAGAGTTAGTTTTCGCAATGCGTTCATATGGACTTGATACTATGGAAGTCTCTGATTAGTAGCAACTGTGTTTGATTTGAAATATCGAAGGTAAGTGAAGATGAGATCGAACATGCCAAGAAAAATTCACAGTGGGGGCCAACTACTGGTGGTGTGCTGCACACGATCGTCGATTGCGGGTTTACAAGGGATGAAATGTTTTATTCAGCCTTATTGGACACCCACATCACGCAGGTGAACAGAAATGGTGCCCTCAGCCTCGTATATGTTTTCGCGACAGGCCGGAGATGCAACATTTCGGCCCCGCTTGGACGTAAGGATTTTCAGCCGCATCACGCCCTGGTGCATGCGTGAACCTTTATCTGGCCTTGCACACTGAAATGCTACTTGTTCACTCAGACTTTCGCAAAGTTTCTGTTTTATTCTTTCACCTTATGAAAAGCTTTTCAGCCTCGCCTAAGTATTCGCCTCGAAGTCTTCAACCAACAGAGTTCTGTTACCCCATCTACCATGCATCGCGCAAAACAGTCAAATCCCATCGAAATGCAATCCATGTCTCAAAATTCTCTTCAAGATCCGCTTCTTGAAGAGGAAGACCGTATGGCAATACCAAGTCAAAAGGGTTTCCTAGCTAACAGGACATCAGCCAGGTCAGAAACACCTTCAGGAACTCATAAGCCACCATCGGTCAACTGGCCCATATCGCCAAATTCTCTTATGGACTCTTCTCCCTCTCGCTTTGTTCGTCTGCTTCCGAATACCCTTTTGTTACTGGTTCCCATGGCATTTTACGGTACACTCTCTTCTATCTCCGCTCTGGAGCCAAGACTAATACAGATCCCAGTCCTGGGCATTTTCATCATTAGGTTAGACGGGAAACTTGAGAAACCTGAACACGATATCGGTGATACGGTAATACAAGCAACTAAAGTTGCCTCAACATTGTGGCCTATCTTATTTGCCGCAGTGGTGGGGGCTATGCTTAAGGCTATCACATTATACCATGCCGAGAGAGGCACGAAACTCGGAGCAAGTGAGACCCTTATTTAGGCAAGCCAAAATTTTCTAACTTTTAGGTAGACACTCGAAGTCCTCACGACCAGCCAAACACTTGTCAGCACTCTCCGCGGATATTTCAGTCACCGAATCTTTGGCATTTGGACGGTTATCCTGATTGTCATATGGAGCCTCAGCCCTGCTGGTGGTCAAGCAGTCCTTCGCGCCGTTGAATCTGAATTCCACAACCACCTTCATGAGTATTATTTAACATATTACCCATCCGACAAAGTCTATTACCACTTATACACTTCGCCATTTACTTCAGGGTCCGGAGCATTGACGGCAAAAAAGGATTTACACCGAGTGGTTGATGCAGCTATTTCTTCTCCTGACGTTGCAGTCCTATTCTCGAAAGGGATCAGTCCAGACTTTGACGCCGCAGTCACAAGACTAGGAGGTGAAGAGCAAGCAGCCCAGTCTGCTCGAACTGATCCTTGGGGGAACGTTCGTATCCCCTTTCTCCATCTGTTACCAGACTACAACGACGATGATAGGAGTCAATGGGTGGAGATACCTCCCAACGAAATAGCCCCATACTCCTCCCTTATTGGCCACACGATTCGGAAGGTACCACGGTCTTCAATTGGCAACATTAGCGTAGCCCTGCAAACTTTCTATCACACTCTATCGGCAAGTCTACTTAGCTTCCCGAGGGTCCCCTCATGGCCTTAAACTAATATGATTTAATAGTGTGCTCCTTTTTTCAACGGAACGAATTGGCTTAAACAAAATCCGGGAAGGCTTCTGATGCATAAACAGACAAATGCCTCAGTGTTCACGGAATCGGTGAAAACAAGCGGGGATAAAGGCAATATATTCCTTGACATCTTACTGCCGGAAACTGATCAGCCTCAGCCCCGGCCTGAGGATGCTCCTGAAAACAACGTGGAGAGAGCCGTCCTCGTTTTTGGTGTCAGAGGCTCCATGAATTCCCCCATGTACACCCAAATTCGAATGACCCACTGCGATGTTGCCGCTAGTTATGTAGAGACCGAAGTCGAGTGCGTTCGAGCATCAGTAGGTGGCGCTCTATCCTGCGCCGCATTAAGGATGCGAGAACGGCCTGATGCGCCACCCTCCAACTGGACCTCCCTGAACTGGGGCGGCCTCGGCGGCGACTACCTCGCATACATCCCCAACACGATCCAGTCAGCGCACCCCATCGAGCCGACCGGTCTCGAGCTGTACCTGCAGGACCCGCCGACCTCCTTCAGCGGCTACGATCTCGACGACTTCAGCCGCATCCCGCTGGACGTCTTCCAGGCCCGCCTGGCTCTCATCCTCAACTCGTTCTGGCATGCCAGCCTCGAAGCGAGCGATTTCCTCGGCGCCGACGGCGTCGACGGCACCCCGTTCGAAGACTTGGGCGCCTGGTTCTTCGCGCCCCAGTATGGCAACACGACTGGTACGTGGGCCGAATTCACTCCCCGGCGGTACGTGATTAAGTACGAGTGGCTTGCTCTTTACCTCGTCGCTACTACTGTTCTTGCCGTCTGCGCGATTGCGAGTGTCGCCTTCAGCGCGCTCACACGTGCCCCGGACCTCTTCTGTGGCGTGTCGTCGTTGACCAGGGACTCGGCTTTCATGACCCGCGTGCCTGAGGGAGGAAGCTTGCTCTCGGGGTCGGATCGAGCGAGACACCTGCAGGATGTGTGGGTGCGGATTCAGGATGTCAAGCCGGAGGATGATGTGGGGAGGATTGCTTTCAGTGATCAGAAGGAGCTTGGTGCTGCGGCTGCGTTGCGCTGGGAGAGGAAGTATGAATAACTCGCGTATCACTGAGTGGACAAGAGTAAGGGGAGCTTGTTTGTTTTATCTGATTTTCAAGCTTAGGGGAGCGACCACCGCCATAATTTGCTGTATGTAAGGGTTATGAAATAAGTTCTCACAGGTCAAACATCTGGTAAAAGAGTGGGTGTGTCAGCGCGGAGCAAGCCAAAAATCCGAGAAGGGAGAGACTACTTATATCTTTTTGTTCGACATAAATTGTATGGGAGCAGAAGCAGGCCACGTAAACAGCTTCCAGAACCTTTTAACGAAAGGGCCAAATAGCCTCGAAGAGTGGGGTGTAATAATTAAAAAGCTGCGCAAATACAATGACCGAGTTAAAATATATATATATATGGTACGGCTTTATAAACTTAAAGTAATTACCAAACAGCATATATCGAAAATTTTATTTCTAAAACGCCAACGTTTCTATTAAGAAATTAATTATTTTTACTACAATTAATATGCTTAAGCCTCTCTACTATTATAAAATTATAAAAAAGAACTAAATTTTAGTTATTATTAACGTTTTTTTATGCGATAAAAAAAAGTCGATTTTAGATGAGATTTTAGCTAAATAAGTCGATATTTTTATTATAAAAAAAATATTTTTTTTATTATAATAAGTAAGTCTACGTCTAAATACTATTATATAAATATAAATATACTTATATTTTAATTTCGTTGATGGTTCTATATTGTTATAAAATTTTTGAAGATATGCTATTTGGTCCTATATATGCTGTTTGGTCCGCGCGGCGCGAAATATATGCTGTTTGGTAATTACCC
Source organism: Lasiodiplodia citricola (assembly GCA_023089105.1). Lineage (NCBI taxonomy): Eukaryota > Fungi > Ascomycota > Dothideomycetes > Botryosphaeriales > Botryosphaeriaceae > Lasiodiplodia > Lasiodiplodia citricola. Next base: position 53,108 of record JAJNLL010000060.1, on the reverse strand, counting down.
CTATAAACTTCTATGAACCCGAATACCGAATGAAGAGACAGGGCCTGATGAATCTAAGTTTTGACGCCGAAAAAAAAATAATTTAGATGAGGTATTATGGGTATGTGAAGTTTGCAGGGGCTGTGCATGCCTATCGTGGCGGCATTGGTAGATAAAGCCCGGTCGCGCTTGACTGGAATGCAGGAAAGTGGGTGTTGTGGGACCTTTTCCTGAGCTTACATTGGCTCCTGGAGCGCTCCAATTCAGCCCCTCGACTCCGCCTCACGGATGCCTAGTCGCGTGTAGCTTCGGCGCTAAACCAGGGATTGAAGCGGAGCTGACACTGCGCCCCTCTTTTTCTCGAGAAACTTTCCAGGTCCTCCCTTCACAGCTGTATCTTCAACGCTAGCATCAGTTTGCAAGTAAACACCATCTCACATACTACTGGTACTGCATCGAGTGTCTTCCTTGTGAGTATTCATGCTTTCCCAGCCTCCAAGGTACCTGACCAATGTGATAAAAGCAGGTGTGATGCTGACAATCGAGCAGGCTGAACGAAAGCGAGGCTGTCCCGCCTGTTCCTCGTCCACCACCGAAACATTCGCGCTTGATTCAAGAAGATGCTGCTGCAGTTGGATGATTCTAAGCTTTGGTTTACATCCTGTATTGCGTTGGTGAGCGTCTGGCTCCTCGTGCTCTTTCTGAGGAAGCCGTCAGCTCCTCCAAACGACTCCAAAAATCTTTACCCCAGCAGCACGACGTTCCGCTTGCAGGGAATACCCAAATTACTCTTTGGGTGTCCGAGCTCCAAAGATGATGTCATCCGTCTTATTAGAAAGGCGTGGAATATCGGCGACGATATCACTATCACCATCCATTCGCTCGCCATGGACCCGTCAGATGATACCAAGAAGATTGCCACGCTTTCATTCGAGGCACCCCCTCAATTTGTATCCCGTTCTGCGCGGAAATGGACGGCTACATTGCCGGGAGAAGCCGAAGATCCAATAGACTTGGCCCTCGATGTCGAATTTTTCGGTGTCACACCATTCCATCGTGAACCTGACGCGGACTGCACATACGAGTAGGTGGAAAAGGTCACGGTAATATTGCGAAAATCTAACTTCGTACAGCATCGTTGCTCTCTCTGGTTTGAACGGTCATGCATTCGGCTCGTTCAAGCAACGAGGCGAAAGTACCTTCATGTGGCTCCGCGATGCTCTTCCACAGCACCTTGCCCGGGCGGGAGTGCACGCTCGGGTGTTCATTTACGGCTACGATTCTCGACTGATCAAGAGTGATTCTTTCCAAGAAATCTCAGATCTTGGCCTCGAGTTCAAGAACAAGATGGTTCAGCTTACTCAAAACTCCGCGCCGTCAGGAATGAGACGTCTCGTCTTGATTGGGCATAGCTTGGGAGGAATTTTGGTAAAGCAAGTATTAGTGCCAACGAGATGTAAACGTCGTGAACATCTTCGACTTACGTGCTGCAGACCATCACTTCCCTCGATAGAGCCACCAGCTCAGTCCATGAAAAACGGACTCTTCAACGACTCCTTGGATCAATGTTTTTTGGAACACCGAGCCAAGGAATGGATATCGAGACATTGCTCCCGATGGTGGATGGACAGCCAAACGAACTCTTCGTCCGGACCTTGGGCTCATCATCGAGTACTCTCCGAAATCAAATGGATGATTTCCGCCGTTCGTTTGAGCGCATGGGCTTTTTAGCGGTTTGGTACTATGAAACCAAGGAAAGTCCCACTGCTCGAGTATGAAAAATCCGCCCCATCCAAGCTTTTATAGTTAGACTGACACTCCATAGCTCAATGGTAGCGAATGGGAAATGGATGGACCAAAGCGTAAGCTTGTAGATATTTCCTCAGCAACAAACGGGATGCCTCATGATCATGAGCGTCACACAGTGCGTCCTATCAACAGGAGCCATTCAGAGATGGTCAAGTTCCAGGGGCCTACGGACGAAGTCTACAGGCAAGTCCTTGCAGACTTAAAAAACATCATTTCTTCAAAATCAGGTTCGTTTGTCAGTCTGAGCCATAATTAGGATCTTGGGTAGTAGTCTGATGATATATTAGTTATTGCATATAGCTTAACGACTGAACAAGATGGTAAATATAAGAACGTCCCATGACTACCTGATTTATAACTCATAGTTGATAGAATTCCTCAAGAGCCTTGATTTCGCTGAACAAGACCGTCGACGCGATAGTATTTCCAAGGCCACGAACAAAACATGCGATTGGCTTTTCCGCTCTCGTGAATTTCGTACTTGGATTGGACCGAATAGCGCCGCTCGTGGAAAAGGCTTACTCTGGGTAAAAGGGAACCCAGGGGTGGGGAAGTCCACAGTGATGAAGGAAGCCTTGCGACGCACGCAAGATGGTGTCTTAAAAACTTCAACCAACGTTGTGAGCTTCTTCTTCAACGCTCGCGGGGAAGAGCTCGAGAAAACAACACAAGGGCTCTACCGATCACTTCTCCACCAGATTCTCAAACATGATCTAAGCGCCCTGGATTATCTCTTGCCAAGCTACCTGGAGAAAATGAAAGGGAGAAACTCAGATCGTATGGAGTGGGAAGAAGAGGTCCTAAAAGATAACCTATTGCGAGTCTGCCAACATGGCATATCTATACCCGTACTTTTTTTTATCGACGCCCTTGATGAATGCACGGATCCTGAGATTTCCCGATTAGTGGAATTCTTTGAAGATCTTGTGAACCGGGGGAAAAACACCAATGCAGGCTTGCGAGCGTGCATTTCGAGCCGCCATTGCCCACGCCCTCCCACTTTCGGGTACCCAGAGATTATCGTGGAACACCAGAACAAAGGAGATATATATGAGTACATCAAGGCGGAATTGAAGCACTACAAGGCCTTGTTTGAGCTTCGGTACAGAATCCTCGAAAAATCTGCTGGCGTATTTCTATGGGTTCGACTGGTCATCAGGGAGCTCAAGAGAGAAGAGGACAAATATTCCGGACGTCCAATTGCGGCCTTGAAGAAAAAACTTGCGGATATTCCGTTGGAGCTCGGAGCATTGTTCAGTGGCCTGCTGGATAAGATTGATCCCATAGATCGCCCTCGATCCGTTCTCCTGTTTCAGTTGATTTTGTTTTCCGAACGGCGTCTGCATGTGGAAGAGATAGCCGCTGCTATTTCCTTCTATTCCGGAACCTGCTTTGATTCAATATCAGAGTGGACCGAATCCAGCGAATGCATAAATGGCCTAGAAAACCAAATGGCCATGATCATAAATTTGTCTGGGGGGCTATTAGAATTCGTCGATTCTAGGGAGGATAAGCCATATCTCCTGAGAGATGCGCAATTGACATGCCAGTTCATTCATGAATCAGTTCAAGAATACTTTTTGAAATATGGGGGTTTCAAGAGCTTATTCATGCTGCCAGACGTTGCTTCCATTGCGGCGTGGTGTCATTCTGGAATCGCAACTTGCTCGAGCAACTACCTGCGAGCGGTCTCAAGCAGAGCTTCCGAAATTCCCTTTGCCACAACAGTCATTGGAAATATTTTCGATACCATGACTGGAGAATTTGATGAGCACAAATACTGGAAGAGTGCGGTACTGAACTCTGCCGCGTTCCTACTGTATGCAACGACATACATCTACAAGCACGTCGAAATCGCTGAAAAGGAGGGAATTTCTCAGGAAGCAGCGTTAAGTGTCCTTACTCGGATGGATGCTCATGCTAATTCCGTTTTTGGCAAGATATCAGAAACGCTGTACTTCAACCCTGAGCACACGCATCTTTTCCGATGCTGTCAAGAGGGTATGATGAGATTCAATGCCATCTCCCGCCTCATTGAAATGGAGACAGATCCTCGTCCCACAATCAACAGCAAAAATGGAAAAGGAGATGAACTCGCTCTAGCAGTCGCCTGTGAGCATGAAGATTCCGTACCGTTGATAGAGCTTCTCTTGCAAAATGGTGCGGATGTTGAAGCTCGCAATACGTTTGGTGAAAATGCCCTGATCGTGGCAGTGAAATGGGGTAATATCAATGCCGTTCAAATCCTGCTCTCATATGGAGCCGACATTGAGAGCCGCGACCATAAAGGACAGACGGCGATGCATTACGCTGTTTTAGGGCCAAGTGAAATTATCAAGTTGCTCCTCCGAAATGGAGCGAGGCCTGATGTCGAAGACCACGATGGGCAGACCCCACTGATTAGGGCCGGCTGGTTCGGCGCATTCCATTCCTTCCCGCCACTCATCAACGCCGGAGCCGATGTCAATCACAGAACTTCAATTCCAGGAAATGCAGGGACGGTACTACATATGGCTCTGGAGGAATTTTCCAGGTTGGTATATCGTCCGGATATACAGGGAGTCTATGAGGCTATCGAGTGTTCTGTGGAGAATGGTCTGGATTTGGATGTAAGAGACCGAAAGGGAAGCACTGTTTGGGACCATTGGACAAATCTGCAAGATGCTATATGGCCTGAAATGCATGATATGGTGCTCTGGGAGAAAGGAGTCGAGCTTCTGTGGCCTAGAATGAGAGGAGAATCCCCTGACATTTCAGAATCAGACATTTTCTCTGATGACAAGAGTTCGTAGAGTCATTACTGGATGTATATTAATAGCGCAGGAGAATGGGGTGGATGTCATCACACAAAATTTGCGAAAGTAATTAATCGACGTGGGACAGTCATTAAGCACGTTCACAAAGAATGACGAGATTGAATACTCTCCTTCGCCATATTATAGCAGGTCATCTGCAGAGCCAAAAGTGAAATTTTGTTAAGCTCTCGTAGTAGATGGCCTAAGTTACTGTGGATTTTTGACAAGGTGGCAGTTCATCAGACTGCATTGACCCAAAATGTAGCAAGTAATTAAACATTTCATATAGGCGGCATACACACAGATTTGAGATTTCTGCTGCATATTGGTTCCTGATTGTTAAGAATTGGTAGTGAATTGGCGCTTAGCAATGTTCTACATGGATGAAGAAACGGCTCAGTACAGACTGTCCGCCCTGCTAGTGGACTTATATGAAAAAAAATTAGGTAGTGTTCGCTGGAGTACATTCTTATGCTCTCTATTTCTCAGCAACATATGCCTCGACCTCAATCTCAATCTTCATCTGCGGAAAGGCCAAAGCCGGAACCGCGATTGCGGTCCAGATGGGTCTGTGGCCGGGAATCCTCTTCTTCAACATTTCCACCGTCTTTTCGTACGAAAGGCCAATGTCGACAACGTGGTAGCTTCGGACACTGTAAACATCCTCCCATCCCCGCAGGCCAGCAGCCTGAAGCACCCGATCGACATTCTCAAAGGCGAGCTCCACTTGGCGAGGAATATCGTTGGCATCCAGAGCGCCGGTCTTGTCCCAACCACCTTGGCCGGAGCATTTGACAATGTTGCCTAGAACAACGGCTTGGGAGTAGTGGCACAGGTCGCTATGCTTTTGGCCGGCGCCTTCTTCGTTGAAGTACTGGAGAGAGGACATGGCTTGGTGGAGAAACTGGAACCGTTTAGCGATGGCCCAACATCACAGAAGCGAACACTGGGCGGAGAAATGCTGTTTGTGCTTACATTAGCTCCTCTCTACGGTGACCTGGGTGAGGATTCGTAGTGTTTGGAGTGGTTTGGTTCTGTCCCCGCGCCTTTATGTAGGTTAAGCCCGGCCCTAATCAAATTTTTTTGGAGCACACTAAGTTGGATGACGTAGCCTTCTCCAACTCAAGCTCAATATTGACTCGCTCAGATTTTTGGATTGTGCTGACAAATTGAACATGCCGACCATTTCATACCCTACGTTTAGACATCACGTTCACGGTAAGCGGCTGCGCATGATGCTCCGACATGTTTCACGCACATCTTCCCTCCCTAAAATTATAAAGCTTTGACAGATAGCCCCATTGAAGCAATACGTATGCCGCAATCGAAAATCTCGTGGCAGTTGGTAAGCGATGGCTGATCACGGGGTATTCTTAGCAGCTGAGGGACCTGCCGGTGACGGGGGTTACCAAGAAGCCGGCTTGTCTACTTAGAGATGATAATGCTGCCTTTGACTCAAGCATGGATTACGTGACAGGTTGTAAAGCCTTGCAGGAAAAGCACATGGATGAACTGTTGTGGCGAAGAGGCGATAGAGCTTCGTTGATTCCAAAGCGATGGAGTGACCAATCCGAATTTCTCCAACATCCCCGCTTTTCTCCAACACTCGCTCTTCTCCAACTTTCGCTCTTCTCAACGCAATCTTCTTTTTCCCGCTTCTAAGCCAGGTATACAATGCGAGCTCGCTATTCTTTATCGTAAAATCTTAAATTATTGCGAATGTAGTGGTATAGAAATAGCTCCTTGAACATGGTTTAATTTCTTCTAACTACCGTGGCCACGCTGGCACATATGTTGTTTAAGAAAATGTTACTCAGGTGGAGAAGTCAGTCTGGGATTCTCAGGAGATTCGAGAGACTAATATAAAGTTACGTTGATACAGAGCTAGATACAGGATTATCTTAGGCGTTATAACGACACGTTTCATTAGTCTTTAACTAAACGCATTCTTAATTTACTAATAGAAATATACATCAATGCGCATGCCTTTTCCAGTGTCACGATCCTTCTATTCACATGTAACAGTCTCTTGTTATCGTCGAAGCCAGGTTGATTCAACACTATCGCCACTTGGCAAACTAAATAGTAGTGCTAGTGTCAATCTAGCTTCACTGTTCAACACCAATGATTAAAATATGCGAACATAATGCCGGAGAGGCTGTATTTACATTCTCCTATATGCGTCTAACTAAGTATCGACATTTATCTGAAGCTGACAGTGTAGGAAGAAGTGGTCAGCTTGGCGTTGGAGCCGGTGAAGGGCTCAGTGCCGGCACCAATGTGGGTGAGGTACTGGGTGGTGGGGAGGCCCTGGCTGGAAGTGAGGTACTTGATGAAGTCGTTGAGGTTGCCGGAGAAGTTGTTGACGTTGGAGGTGGCGACAAAGGAGAAGACGGTCATCTGGCCGTTGGGGCCCTTGTAGAGCTTCCACGACGAACCGGCAATGGTGACGGTGGCAATGGCAGAGCCGGTGGAGGAGATGGGACCGGCACCGCCGAGAGCACCAACCCAGATCATGATCTCCTGCGAAGGGGGGTCAGCTGCTTGCACGTGTCATGGGCGAATGCGGGTGGGAGCTTACGTATTCCTCGCTGCCGGTGGGGGTGGAGGAGGTGAAGAGATCGTAGGCGACGTTAGCAACGATGTTGTTGCCAGTGTAGCTCCAGCGCCAGATGGAGTTGATGCTGTTGATGGCGCTGAGCTGCCTGGCGGTGATGTCGACGACGGTGTTGGCGTAGGACTTGACCTGGTTCTGGACGCCGGACCACGACCACGACGTGTGCCAGGAGATGGTGTTGCTGTTGAAACTGTCGACGCCGGTGCACTGCGAGCCGGACACGCCCGAGGTGCTCTTGCCCCACAGGTTGTTGTAGGTCGTGTACGGACCGTTCTTGACGTTGTCCCAGTCACCGCAGAAGTCGGCGCGGCGCTCGAGCGGAGCGGCGGAAGCAACGGCCGCGGCGGCGGCCCAGACGATAGCCGAGGAGAACTTCATGGTTGTTGCTGGTTGGTGAACGAGTGGATTGGTGGTGAGCTGGTTCGGAGGTAGGCAGGCAGGGTGCTGATCCTTGGTAACAGGTAGAAGCTGTATTTATACAGAGGCAACCGGTCTATAGCGGATAGACCGCTTGTCCCCCTTCGCTAAAGCAGTCGAGTGTTTGGTGGAAATCTCGCTTCGTTTTCTCTCCGCAACCCGACAAGCCGTTTCAGTTGGCCGTTAAGCATACTGCCCCCTGCCTAATGCGGTATAGATTCCGGCCCTCCTTTACGAGTTCGGTTGCCAACCCCGGCGTTTATCCAACTTTATTCGTGCACCTTATTCTGCTTCCTCTTTCGGTCGGCCCTTAGTCTCCCTTCACTAAGCCCCCAAGACCACAGCATGCGGGGTCACGATGTACCATCCGCCGCCCAGCAACCCCACTGCCGCCGCGCACCCCGCAGCGGCGGCCAGCAAAAGTCGGAATATTTCGTTCCTGTGGCGCCGGCTAGCGTGACGCCGAGGCGGCGCAAATTACCGCAGGGCCGTGTAACACGGTGAAAAATGATATTTTAGGCAGAGCGTCCCGACCGTGCCGACCGACCGCGGCCGCAGAAGCCTTCGCTTCGAAGAACAATCGAACTTTCCTCATGTCACCTCTCCTGTGGCTGGGCCGACTCCACCAATCAGACGACGGGGCCTCAGCCTCAACATCGTACAGCACCATACGATGCTGAATTGCGTTTCATGCGCCCTTCGCGCACGCCGGAGAATGCCTCGTCGGTTGGTGTTCTAGACGGCGTTTCTCTCCGGATAGTAGGGCCGACGTTTAAATGCTGCCTGTGTTTCCCCCTCGGTGTCTTGTCACACTGGCACCACTTTTTCTTTTTAACTTCTGCTTCCTGGCATTCTGTGGACTGCTTTACGGCGGAGGCGTATGCGACGACGACGGATGTGCGGAGGGTGCTCGAGGCTGGACCGATGGCTGGACCGACGACTGGACGCCGGTGGCGTATAGGGGGAGAGGAAAGCTAGTGAGGTTTCTAAGTATTGCTCTGTCAGCATAAGTGTCAGGGCGGTCCTGCCTCCGCGTCGAACCAAGGCTGGAATCAAAAAGCAACGTAGGGGGTGTGTTAGGAAGTGGTCTAACCCACCACCACATCACGCCTTCAGTGTGGGCCCTTCTCAGAGCAAAGACACACTGGAATAAACGCGCTTGGCGGTCATTCAGGCGTGGCCAGTTAAGAAACCATGTCGAAACGCATGTTCATGGCAGGCTGCAAAAGACTTCAAGCAGTCTCCCCTTGGGCTCGGACTTGCTATGCTGTAGCTGCACAGCGCAGTCAAGGTCGTTAGATGCTATGACATATATCGTATAAGTCTTTCGCTAGACGATAGAGATGGTCGTGATGTCTTGCCTTGTTTGGCAGTGATCATCTGCGGCACGGTGCGAACCCTCTTTAGCAAAAGACACGACCACAAGCGAGCACAAGACTTACCTGTTCTGTACCAGTTGCCTAAAGTGTTTCCAACAGTGTAATAGGGTCCGTGTTATTGGTCGCTCTTCCCATTTGCTTTTTTCTCTTACCGTAGTTTGCCCTTCGATAGTGCGAATACTCCTTGCGTCGGCTAGCAGGTATCTTATTGATCGACTGATGCGCTTCGTCAGTCTCTTATGGTCCAGAGCATGTCCGCTGTTTCAGTAGGACGATCCGGAATGTTTTGAGAAGTTGGGGCGATGACACGATAGAAACTCTGACCGCTATTTTCGAGTCAGTCTCCTCTTCACTGTGGACAGGCCCTTTGGAAAAGGTTAGAACCGGAAAAAAGCAATCGCAGACCGCATGATAGCGTCTGGAGTCTTGAAAAACCACACTTACCGTCAAGAGCAGGTGCAAAGCAGCTCGTACAGTGGACAAAGAGCCACATAACGGCTGCTTGCTTGGACGGCGCAATGCCCATCGGCTTTGCTTATACACTTTAGAGTTTCTGGTATCTCCCGTCAGAAGACTCTGACTCGGCCGGAGATATAACACGGCACTTTTCTCCGGTACGCGTAGCAAGCGAGGCATCTCCAAGCACAATAAGGTTGGGCATCTTGGAGGAGTCGATCGTAGCGCGGCTCAGGGGGGTGTGCGTCGGCAGTTGGAAGAAGCTAGGACGGCAAAGGACAAGTCGACAGTCGCCCAGGAAGTATCCAAGAGGAAAAGAAGAAGTGCTAGCCTCCTCCAATATTGATCATCTTCATCCTCCAGTGTGACCTGCCCCTTTTGCCGCACCATCGTTGCAACCACTAGGTCATCGTCCACCAGCGGCATTGTCGGGCACTACTGCGTCATTAAACCGCTTGCGCCCATTCCAGGCGGTGGTTCGTGTAGTAACTTTGCTGGGAGGAGAAACTTGGATGCGACTACAATACTTTAGCCGATTTTCGGATCTTGGAGGTGGCTGTTATGGGTCTGTTGCTAAGCACTTTAACCGTACAAGTGAAAAAAAGCCGCGCTTCTTCCCTAACAGAATTTTCATCAGTAATTCGGGCCTACAGCAAAGGACTCGAGAGCGAAGATCTCGGGAATCGTGAACATAGCGCAGCGATCCGGGCCAGAGGAGATCTTTTGTTCACCGGCCACGCTTAGGTCCGCGTCGAATCCATCGCGCCGATCATGAACAAGTACCGCGTCAGCCGCCTCGTGACAGAAACTGCCGCGGTTTCAGAGTCCTTTGTGATGCCTCCGCGCGGTACTGCGGAGGCGCGGGCCACTTTCGGGCTCCAAACTCTCAGATAGCAAAACATAGCTTGTAGGGCAAAACGGCGCAAGATGCGTTGCCTCTAAAAAGAATAGCTCGTGGCCCAGGCACCACAAATGCCGTCAGTCAGGGTCGCCTTGCCGTAATCATGTGCCCCACAAGAGGGGTTAGCATCCGCGAGCTAAGGGGCTGTCATAGCAGACCCGGTCCCTGTAGTCATCAGTGAGATGCCTGCGGCTATGCGCGGAAGCAACTGGGAAGAGCCCAACACATGCTTCTGCGGAGGGATGGGCACCATGGTGTCGATCGTTCTTGTCGGTTTTACAGTTTACGTGCGTCTAAACAAGGTTGGACAGGGTACGAAGAGGCTCGTGGAACGGCGCAGTGCGCAAAAGAAGCATAGACGGGTCCGCGAGGCCAAAGTCAAGCCGTTTGCTACTGCAGTCGAAGGTTTGTCCCGTCGTCACGGCTACACTGGCGATAGATTGGGTCAGCATTAGAAATCGATGCCGCGGCGCGTTGTCCGAGTCAACGATGTGTCCGTGGTGTTTATCGCGCTCGCCAAAAAAGTCAGGCCAGCCGCGTCCCAAGCCTGAACGGGCGCAACATCATGCACTAGACATGAACAGCGTGACCGTCTGGCCACAGGGCTGGTTTGCGAGTTGTTGTCAAGAGGCTCTGCGACCGCCGGAGAGATGTTGAAGTGACAGAAGTAGGCGGCTGCGATCACGGACACGATCTGGGAGATCTGATCTCGCTCAAAGGAGAAACACGGCAGTCTTTTGTTCGCGAATTGGCGAATGATTGTCGGTCCTGACGTCGAGGTGCATCGGAGCAGGCTCGTATACGTAAGGCGGACCATATTAAGAGTCATGACCAACGGCTTGAGGCTGCGGGCCATGACACGCGCAACTCCGAGGCGCGTGGCAAGGGTGAGCGATGATAGGACAGCATCGTGCAACCGTCGCGGATCTCAACACAGGCACCGCGGGGCCGACTCCGGTGCGCAGGATTCGCAGGGGGCGAGTCGTGGGCTCACAGCAAGACGGCTCGATCATCTATCGGCAATCTCTTTGTCGACGGATTGCCGAAAGCGCCCAGCGCGGCGGGTGCTCGAGCCGCCCTGAGCTTTCGAGGCGCTGGTGGAGTTGGCCAGCGGATGGGGATCTTGATCCGCGCGAGGGACGACGGTTTCGGCGACGGATTTGCAAATTCTAGAGTTGCTAGCGCAGGGCGCGGAACACTGGGCCAGCTCCCCTTCCAGAAGGGCCCTCAAAATCTCCCGTCCGCTGATCCCCTGGAGCACCCAGCAGGCTTTCAGTCCGTCTCCGCCAGGCTGGGGATCGCCGTGGCTGAAGTCTGGCACTGCACTGTTGCATCACCGGTACACAGTGCCGGGGACTGGAGAGCGAGAGCGAGCCTTTGGCGGCCGACATAATGCCGTTGGCGCTACGGGTGGCCCAAGCAGGGCGGCCATGCGGCAGCGGCGGCTGAATCCGCCGCCGGTGCAGCACCTGGCGTCGCTCCCGTGGTGTTGACAGCGGCGCGAGACGCGCGTTCGGCCGTTGATGTGCGTGCCTGAGGCCGGCGACCCTCTTTCCAACCGTCGCTTGCTGCTGTCAGTTGCGCTGCTGCTAGACTTCCCGCCATCCGCTTGTCCCGATGCGGCAGGCCCCCCGGTTTCAGTGAAGCTACCGCCGTGGTGGATTTCCTATCGTCGCCTGCGCCAGAGACGGCTGCCTCTCCACGTGAATGGCGGCTGTTCGTCGACCTCGTGGCTCCGGAGCTTCCTCCTCGACGGCGCGCCCAGCCTTCCAGCCTCGTCCGTCGAAGCATCGATCGCGGGAACGCGGCGACCGGACGAATCAAGACTAGGCGGGGCTGCAGATCTCTCGCGTCTGGGCGCCCCTTGCATCCTTCTCCATCGGATGCGAGTCAGACAGCCAGCCGCGCAGCCTTTAAGCAAAGGGGTGCCAGCCGCGCTCGCCCAAACCTGGACCCTGGAGCGTCCCTAGCCGGGGGCAGCCACCACTCTTGTGAAACCCAAAAGTACTCGCCTAGCAGGAGAAGCCTCCGCCTCCCCAGGGGGTTCTTATAGATCTGCCTGGCCGCCCTAGCGATTTCCGATCTCCCAGCTCCACCGCCTGCCTGCAGGCGGCATCCGACCACCATGTACAACACCAAAGAGGAGACGGGCCCGTACACGCCGGAGGACACGCCCTATGGAATCAAGGCCGCCTCCATGACCTTGTCGGTCTTTACCATCACCCTCACTGCCGTCTGCATTGATCGCTTTATCCGGAGCGTGAGGGCCTGGAAAGAGCTGCCCATTGCCCAATGGGTCCTGTTCCTGTTCTACTGTCTTTCCTTCCTGTTCAGCTCCGTGTCTGCCATCCTCAAAAACCTGGAGCCGAACACATCGCGCACCCTCTGCGACGCATCAATCCTCGTCTGCCTGCTATTCTACCTTAGCGCAAAGATCCTCCAATACCACTACCTGGTCGAGCGAGCAGTGAGCCTCACCACGCCGGTCGCGATCACCCTCAATTCCCGTACGCTGACGCCTCGAAGCATATTGTTCGTTCCGACCGCACTCCGCGAAGCAAAGACAAGATTTATCTATGCAACTGCCTATTTCTCATTGTTCCGTACATTGGATTAGTGTGCCTCAACTTCTACTGGTCAGTCTCCATTACTAATCTTCACCTGACTACAACTGACGGTCGCCAGGCGTTTGGGATACATCAACACTAAAGGCGTTTGCATCAATGGCCTGGAGATGCAGGGCATCATTCCACTACTGGCCTTCGAGATCCTCATCAACATCTACATGACCCTCCTCTACATCTACCCTTTCCGTCGCGTCCTGTTCAAGAAGCAAGCCCTTGGCCCCAACAGCATCCTTCAGGCCATGGCCTACCGCACCTCCATCGCCACCTGTCTCATGATTTTGATCACCGTCGGCAACTTGATTGGTCTTTTGGTTCTGCATGGCGAGCCTGTCTGGCTTTGTTTCATGTGTTGCTCGGGTGACGTTGCCATCTGCGTGTTATTATTACACTGGTAAGTGGCTCACGACGACTGTCGCACTATCATCCAATAGAAAGTGATACTGACGACATGATTACAGGGTCACCAAAAACGACCGCGAGCGTCGAGGATTCGCCTTTTCAGAGGAGCTGAACCAGGGTCTCAAACTACGACCCACGCAATACGACGACGCCGTCATCGACGCATTCTGCCGCGCGACCGCCATGGGCGAACCCCAAGCACCAGGCGAGATTCGCGTTAAGAAAGAACTTAAATTCGCCGTCAACGGGCAGACGGTGCACATCACAACGACCCGCGGCGAGGAGGAGGACGACGTCACGACCGAGCCGATCAAGGGCGGGCGCCTGTCGCGGCACGGGAGCGAAGACAGCATGATCGAGATGGAGCGCGGGGAAGGGCGGTTCAGGAGACGGGAGAGCCAGGACCAATTAAGCATAGGGTTGAGCGACGACAGTGTGGGGAAGGGGAGACATTACCAGCAGCATACCCATTCGACATTATAGGGCCGATTCGCTTTTTTTTCATTTGTTTCCGAAAGCGCCCTGGAGTTTATGAATTTCATGAAATTTTCAATATCGAAAAGAGGCCCGCATTTGCATTGGAGGACGCGGGACGCTTCCAACGGATCGGCTTACCACCTCGGCATCGCAAACTGACTTCTCGCGCGGACCAATAGACCGGGAATTTTTCTTTCTTATTCGTCGCAAGGCTAATGCGCCACCCCTCGAGCTATTCCTGAGGACCACGTTTTCCGGTGTACAGTCTGCGCGCTCTACTCAATACAAGAAACATGGATGTATCTACTTAGTTGCATTAACCACGCTGCAGTCCCACACAGCCTGCAGCAAGAGTAGGTGAAAAAGCCATATGACGCCTCAATTTGCACGCGACAGAAGGCGCGTCCCCGTTCGCTTGGGCGCTAAAAAAGCATACTTCGGAGCCTAAATCTTTCTGCCGTGTGCCTCTTCCCAGATGACAGAGTGCACAAGTTCGCGGCCCGCTCGTGAAACAGATCGCGAAAGTCAAAAAGATTTAGCGGGGGCTGCGAATGCGTATCCGGCACCCCAGGATTTCCGCCACGAACCAAGCGATCAACCACCAAGGTTATCCGCTAAACGAGGTGGGTAAGGCCTGGGTCTTGGACGGGGTTTGTCATTCCCCCATTCGTGAGGGTGACGATTCCCTCTTCATGTCGCACATGATTCAGTGTGCGCGGTCGGGACTCAGCCTCTCGAAACCCCAGCGGCGATCTCCATCGTTTTGTTCTCTCGCAAGCGACCGTTCGTATTTCCCTTCAAGCTCGAACACCGAGAAAGTTCGAAGGGTATTTGTGTCATGCTTTTCTGACCTGTGTGTGGCTTTCCCTCCACCACACCTTATTTCTCCGCACCTACCACGGTTCGGACATATCAGGGAGATATCGCGTTGGAACCGTGGGGGAGTAGTGGCTGTCGCCTATCGTCGACAAATCCGGCAAAAAGGGAGTTGCCGTCTTGTAGTTTGCCGGTGCGGTTTTGGCGGACCATGGTGCTTATTACACGTCCGGGCCGGAAGTGTCCCAGGCCCCCGTGGCTTCCCTATGGTCCCGAGGTTCCATAGCCTTGGTTCCAATGGTTCCGTCCCGGTGACAAACGCACTTTCCACTTGCGGTTCGGCTCGCCTTGGCACATGCGCACTGCAGCTTAACTTTCGCATCCCACTCTCTCCGCGGCGATGGGAGTGTGCAGTAGAGTTGTGGGAATTTGTCTCTATCACGAATGTTATGGTTTTCCGATACTTTCCCAACCTTATGGCTGTGCGGAAACGGAAGAGAAATAAGGTATCTCCCATCCGGACGCAAAAGCGCGCAGATCTGGTGACAAATTTCAAACAAACAACATGTGAAGAAGTCTGCAAGAGGCGAAAGGATCATACCCACGTGAAGATCCGTCGATGCCCCTTAAAACCATCAAGTTATCCCCAGGTTCGACGATTCGTGGAGAATAGTAACCGCGAAATCCTTCAAGGAGGATTCTTCACGAATCCCACCTTCCTTCGGCAATGACGCTGTGATGATGGAGCGCATGGCTTGCGGTAGGTGGCTGTAGATGGCGTATGGTGAACCAGAGTCGGCACCTGGTCATTATGTCATATCACTTCGACGACACCATCTGTACAAGCTCTGAAACCTAGTTTCAAACCCATGAAAGGTGATTTCAAAGCGGGAGCGGCCCTCGGAGGCTTATATCCGACAAGCTTCAGCTGCAAGTCAGACTTGTGAAACCAAATCTCTTAAAACCGCGGTCACAGTTGCTGCGAGAGAAGCAGCAGCCATGCACGTAACACCCGCTGATCCCCACCAAGCGGAGCTATCTCCTAGCAAACCGCATCCCACACGACGGGCTTCTAGAAGAATTGCCGGCGGAGGCGTCAAGCCGAACCAGCGACGTCCCCAGGAAGCTCGTGGCAGCCGTCGCGACTACACCAGGGGTCAACACCCATCACGGTGCCACATCCAGAGCAGTACCCTCCTTCTCGTTATTCCCAGCCCGTGATTTCTTATCTGCTATAGCCGGTACAAGGTCGTGTACATACACAGGTCCCACGGTCCCCCGGCCTTCACGCCGCCCTCAGCAGTGACGTCAGCCATCGCCGCGACCGGAGCAGCCTTCTTACACCCTATAATGCCCGCGACGATAGTTTATCCCCGGCGCGAAAATCCCGACGAAGACAGTTAGGGCGCCCGCGGAGCTGGGCATCCGCTGCTACTGCGGGCGTCTCCGCGGAGGAGGAGGCGGACGTCAGCGCGACCCAGGTATAGACGACGAAGTTCGGCTCCGGGAACGACAGGACCAGGGCGACAACGTCCGAGGAGAAGCAGCCCATCATCCCTTGGCGACGATATATTCGCGCAGTAAGCAGCGGGGATGACGACTGGTCTGTTGCCAAATATGGTAGTCTTGGCAGATGTAGAGGTTCGAGAAGAGCGGGAGAAGCCTCGAGGCGAGGGCCGCAGCAGCCCGTCAGCAGAATGCTACCTCGCAGTACCAAGACTGTCACGAAATGCCAAGAAGGCACGCGTTGATGCAGCCTCCCGTCCTTCCACGAGACGAGGTGGAGCTCGTGGCTTACCCGGGACGACGCGCTCTGAACGCCGGTCGGATGGAATCCGTACGGCCCGCCTGTCAATTTCGGTAATAGGCAGGACTGAACCATGATTGTCACCTGCTGCTCCTACTCGGAGATGCTGTATGCGTCCCGTCTCGACTCCATTCTGGACTATTTGCGGGAGGGATTCAAAGGAGCTGCCATGTGCTACAGCCCCCACTGTGGCTTGTTTCCGGGTCCTCCGCCTCGTGCTCCGCCATTCCGCTGGGACGTGCTGTGACGTCGTGCTATCCAGACGGCGGACGGCTCTCACGGCCTACTTGGATCCATCCACAGCCCCAGATTATTAGCGGTGAGGCCCTACGCTAAGCATCAACATTGGGAATACTAGAGGAAGGGGGTAAAGTATCCCGACGGCGCCGCTAAGGAAAGACGAGTGTGCGGGTGAGCTTGTCCGGAATCACCCTCTCCGGGAGCTGGACCCCTGCGAGGGCGATGATGCTGACGGCAGCGGCGTTAAAGCCGGAATGGAGCGTGTATACGCAGGGTCTGGAAGTGTCTCCGCCGATCCGCGAGGACCCTTATGGACAAGTCATACATGACCCAAGGCCACAGGAAGGCTAAGGATGGTGAGCACACCGTCTCGAGCATGTAAGAAACGTGGGAACGCAGGGACGTGGGAACGTGGATGACAGCGGGGCTCACCTACTACCAGAAGCAGAATGCGACTAGGTCCCCGTTCCGAGGCCTCCGTGAATGAAGTTGATGGAGAAGACAGACTACTGTCGTGCTGGCTGGTCCAGGCAGTTCTTGGCAGATGCTGAACAGTTCTTGGTACTACAGAAATGCGCCGTCAAAACATTCGTCTGCCTAAGTTTTTGCCGGATCGGGCTCAACATCTGCTCATCCATCTAGCCTCGCTCCTTAACAAATCGCTTGTGAAGCTGGTATATTGCGTCAGACTAGCCACCGTGAGGATGCCCAACTGGGTATCTTACTATCTGGAAATAGACCAGAGGGCCGCCTAAAGCCGCGAAGCCCAAGTTCTAGTTTCGCCAGGAAGGCATTCCCGTGCATCCGTCCCACAGCAGCGGCTCGGTCCACTCCTGCCGATCTGACGTCTGAATGCCCTCTTTCAGGCAAATAGTTGACATTGGCGGGACGCGCTACGTCAAGTGTGTTGCTTTTTTCGGTACAAAGATTTAGCCCTGCTGCAAGGGTCTAAGCATATGCAGGGGCCCGGCGTTTGTTGCGAGAAGGAAAAAGGACGGAACGGCGGCGGGAAGCGGAAGCGATTATGGAATCATCATCCAGAACACCAACACCCCCGCATCCCCGTGGGGCCAAGGGCGGCTTGCGCCGCTTGGCTCTCGCTAGATGGCTTGGCTGCGGACCGGAGGCGGACAACGTGGTTTGCTCCGAGCCGCAAAGCTTGTTGAAGAAAAGCTCATTCGATTCAATGGGGGTTGTGAATTGTTAGGGTAGGTAATTGATCCTGCATGTTTACCATTGACATGATTGCGGTGCTTTTTTTTTTTTTCTCTCGGTGGTTGCGTGCATTTAGGAACTTTTGACGAGCGAGTCATGAACTCAGGTGATACGGATATTGTGGCTGAAGCTTTTCTGCGGCGGTGAAGACGGATTGAGAAGGTCAAGAAGCGGGCTCGTACGGCATCTCAAACAGCATCAGCCACATTCTGGCCGGGAACCACAGAGCGTGATGAGATAAATTGAAATCCAGCGATAGAAAGCCGTCCCTGCATTAGTTGTGGACCTCTTTGCCCGGCAGAGCTAGCCCGTGCAAAATGTGCGGGGCAAAACATCAGATTTGTGCTACGCCCGGAGGAAGTTCGACAGAAATCATCGTTGCGTCCGGAGTCGCAAAAGCATCCTATTGGCCGATCGCCTGTGCTGACAGCCGGTGTGGGAACTGCCAGCGAAATGCGACCCCCATCCGCAGCGGATCCTCTTAAATCCATATAACGTCTCCTGAAGGCCCTGGAGAAACATTCCGCGCTTCAAGTTCCCATTGTGCCTCAAGATGCGGTCTCGACAATTCGCCGTCGCGGCACTGCTCGGCTCGGCCCTGGCAGCCGACAACTGCCGCTGCTTACCCGGCGACGACTGCTGGCCCACGCCATCCGACTGGCAGCAGCTTAACGAGACGGTCGACGGCCGCTTGATTGCAACCACTCCACTCGCCGCCCCATGCCACGACCCGGAATACGACGATGCCACCTGCCAGTCTCTGCGCGAGAATTGGCAGTGGCCGCAAGGGCATTATGAGTCCTCGAGCTCCGTCATGGCCCCGTTCTTCGCCAACCGCAGCTGCGACCCGTTCACGTCCCAGGACACGCCTTGCGAATTCGGCAATTACGTCCGATATGCGATCAATGTGTCGACGAGCGACCATGTGGCCGCGGGCATCAAGTTTGCTACCGAGAAGAACATCCGTCTCGTTGTCCGCAATACCGGCCATGAGTAAGCCATCATCTCCAACTTCTCCACGATTCTCCAATCTATGTTTTTTCCGCCCCCAAAGAAAAAAAAAGAAAAGAAGATCCACAACTTTATGTTCAACCGCCTCCTCCCCTCCCCCCAAGAACCCCCCAGCCCAAACCCCCACTAACGTCCTCCCCAGCTACAACGGCAAATCCACCGGCGCCGGCGCCCTCGCCATTTGGACCCACCACCTCAAATCCCTCTCCCTAACCAACTACACCTCGCCCACCTACACCGGCCCGGCCATCCGCGTCGGCGCCGGCGTGCAAGGCGGCGAAGCCTACGCGCTAGCCAGCTCCGCCGGCCTCGCCGTCGTCGGCGGCGAGTGTCCGACCGTCGGCATCGCGGGCGGGTACTCGCAGGGGGGCGGCCACTCGGCGCTCTCGTCGCGCTACGGATTGGGCGCGGACCAGGTGCTCGAGTGGGAAGTCGTGGACGGGACGGGTGTTTTGAGGAGGGCGAGTAGGGAGGAGAATGCGGATTTGTATTGGGCGCTGAGTGGCGGGGGGGCCGGGTCGTGGGGGGTGGTGGTGGGGATGGTGAGTAAGGCGCATGCGGATGTGGTGGTGTCGGGGGCGAATTTGACGTTTTCGCTGGAGGGTGGCGTGCCGGGGGCGGATAGGGAGGTGTTTTGGAGCGCGGTTAAGGCGTGGCAGTTGGAGTTGCCGAAGTTTGTGGACGCGGGCGCGATGGTGATTTGGTCGTTTACGGAGAGTTGGTTTGGGATTACGCCGATTACGGCGCCCGGGGTGACGGGGGAGGAGTTGAAGGAGTTGCTGCGGCCGTTTGAGGAGATGTTGGCTGGCTGGAACATCACGTATGACAGCTACGTGAACCAGTTTGATGGGTACTACGAGCAGTTTACGACGATGCAGAGCCCGATTCAGGTTGGTATTGCGCAGTATGGTGGGTGGCTGCTGCCAAGGAGTGTGGTGCAGGAGAGGAACGATGAGATTGTGGCGGTTTACCGGAATGTCGTCGAGGATGGGGCGACGTTCATCAATGTGGCGCTGAATGTGTCCAAGGAAGTTACCGGAGACGTGTACAACTCTGTTCTGCCGGCGTGGAGAGATGCGCTTGTCGATACGGTTGTCACAACGTAAGGATCACCCCGAAGCTTTAGTTGCTGGATTGCAAGACTGACTGACGTGTCGAACATAGGCCGTGGAACTTCACCGCTCCGTGGGAGGAGATGATCGAATGGCAGGACAAGATGACTAACAACTACATCCCCCAGCTCACTGCCCTGGCTCCCGAGTCTGGCTGTTACGCGAACGAGGTGAGTTATGAGAACATCAACAGCCCCCGGAACTTTTACTAATATCAGAGACAGGGCGACTTCCGTCAGCCAAACTGGCAGAAGTACTTCTACGGCAGTAACTACGCCAAATTGAGGGAGATTAAGAAGAAGTATGATCCTTTGGATTTGTTCTATGGCGTTGCGGCTGTTGGGAGCGAGGAGTGGACTGTCGCAGAAGATGGACGGATGTGCAGGACGAGCAACTCATCTGCCAGGACCTTCACCCGGGCTACTGTCCCGAATGTGCTGCCTGAGCTTTGAGAGGATGTGTAACTGTAATTTTATAGACGGACTCTGATGAGTAGAAATGATGTCACTGAGCACGTTCAAAGGTGTTACAGATACAAGTTCCCGTGTAGACTGCCAAACGTCTGAGCCTGTTCCTATTGACCAAAAAGGGCCACATGAATTGTCAGATTTTTAGGTAAAGTTGTATGAAAAGATCGAGTATTGAGACTAATGCTATTGTATGAAAATACATACGAGACATGAGAGACATGAGAGACATGAGAGACATCACTTTACATACCACTTCTGGCTTCGGTCAACCAGCTCCCCTAGTATCGAATCAGTATTGAGAAAGAACTCTTCCTTGTTTTCTGCTGTGTTGTTGCCCAGGTCGCGCCTGACCAACACACGGAAAAGAATGGAGACATGAAAGATACGGCTTGTCCTGCTACTCTCCAAGGACCGTTGCAACTGATCCCGCCGGATCTCCACGAACAGACCGACCTCTTCAATAGTACGAGGCTGCTCTTGCGGGACGATGATTGCGTAGTTTACTGTCTCATCGGAACGCACAGTGGTGACATTTTCGCTGTCACCAAAAAGCTTGCGCACTTGGTACCATTCCAAGAGGTTGCTGCCGTATGGAAAGCAGATCTCGCTTCTCCCCTCGCTCAAGTGTTGCAACTCGCTCTTCCCGGCTGAGGTGCAGTGAAGAAGGAATCCGGGAAACTCGATGAGAAGGCCATTCTGATCCAGCTGTGTTGGTGGATTCTGCGCAAAGAGAGGCTGAAGATCATCAGAAGTTCGCCCTGAGAGCCAGGACACAGGCGCCCACCCGAATCCTTCCATTGTCAGTCTCGGTGGGGGAAGGAAGACAACTCCGGCTGGAATAGATCCCGGGTAAACATCGTGAATGAGTACCCATAAATTCTTTATGCTTTCGTGGTATTTTGCCGTGTTGAATTCGTCATCTCCAGTGACGTAGGCCTCGTTGAGGAAGCTGGCCATCGTGGACGATCCGGAGTTCAATCCAAGAAGTGTGGCTATTGCGAGTGCTTCATGCTGTCTCCTGCTCGTGGATCGCCAGTGCGCTGCTTTCCATACTGACGCAATCAAGCTCACGCCATCTCTCGGAGTCATCTGATGGATACGTGCTTGCCGTGCTGTTCCCAAAATACTGTGGAAGTAACTCCTTGCCACGTCTGGGAGGATTGAGGAGCTGACTTCCTTCGTTTGGGGAAAAAGCTCTTCTAGGATTTCCAGATCCAATGCCGTGTCCTGGAATTTGAAGAACAGCCGCTTGCTCAGATATGCTTCTTGAAGCGTCCAGAGTCTCTGCATCCATCCGCTGGCAAGGATGTTCATTGCCGTCTCCACGTACCTGTTCCCGACTTTGATTGCACATAGCTCAGAGTCAAACACGATGGTGTACTTCGAGTTGATGAAAACGTCGTGGATCTGGCTGATGGAAGTCTTGCGTTCTAGTTTATTCTCGGCTCCGACAGGAATGGCCAGGGTATCGATCCAGAACAACTTTCGGCCGTGGTTCCTCGTATTCAGATGACTCTCTGCCTCCGCCATGGCTTCGGCGAGGAACTTCAACTGGCAGCGCGGCATATCGTTACGAAGCGGATTGCCGAATCCATCGCTCCAGACGTGAGTGACCGTACCATAGTCTTCGGAATGCTCCCGTACCTTGACCATGACGGTCATGTCGTCTTTCAATTCAAGCACGGGGACTTGGCCGATTCTGATAATTTTAACAAGATCGGTCACATTGGGTCCCTCGGAGCCGCAATCGCCGGACTGGCACCTGTGTCGTTGCTTGTACTCAGCATTGCTGTCCAGGGCTCTGGCCTTGCATGTGGTTTCTGTGCAGCTTTCATGAAAGGTGCGTTGCTTCGAGCGTCGAAACATGTAGGCTTCATGCAAAGCGGTCGTGTTCCCTTGGAGCTGGTTTCTTAGCACGTAGATAGCTCTGGGGCACCAACCCTTTTCGATCATTCCATTTATGACAGCGATACTAGAGCCCCATCCTTCTCGCGCCTCACTGTGCCAGCCCTGAATGGTAAGGCTGCCTTGGCTGATGATCTTGTTCTTTGTGCATGATAGAGCTTCGCCCAAAATGATCAGAGACAGGCCCAGTGACTCGTCCATTTCCTCTTCTGGATCGATGCTTTGGCCCTCTACCGTGAAGTATCTTCTGACAACGGCGTGAGCGCGGTCAAGAGCCATTTGTATTCGAATCATGCGCAAGTTTCGATTTCTCCCAAATGCTGGGTCCTTTTCGCGATCCGTCCATGCTTGCAGTAGACCTGGAAGAGGCTTCGTTGTGATGTATGGCATAGGACCATTCGGATCGACAAATTGGCGAAAGCAATCTGGGGCTTTCCCGAGGACGTCTTCACCCAGAGTTGCATGGAGCAAGCCGAAGAACAACCAAGCCTGTAAAAAGGCTTCCAGCTGCTTTCCATCTGTAGGGCTCTCCGAACAGCACCTGTCCTCTTCATCGATTGTCCAGCCACAGCGTGCTGGGAACGTGTGGAACCCGCCGTGTTGATCGGTATAAAACCTTTCCCGGAAGGGGACAGGCTGGAAATCTGTCCGTAGGTGATCCATGTCTGATTCTTAGTCAGTCATGCTTGACGGGAAACGGGAGGGATCTTCGCTTTGTTCATCGGCGCAAGAAAGAGAAAAAGTTGCGGACACGGGAAGGTGAGAAGCAAGAACAGATAGTGGGCGACTGGGTAGCCGAATGTTTGGCCCCCACACCATAAAAGTGCTGAGGCTGTGTGGCTGTCGAGGTTTGGTGAGGTGCAGCGGGATATCTCACCTCATGCCAATGAGCACCCACGTCTGCTCGTCTACCCCACCCAATGATAACAAAGACACCTGTCGCAGTACGCGAAAAGGGAACAGAAAGCGAGACCCACTCATGCATGCGCGGTCAGCTTTTCACATTTGAGCCCTCGGCTGCGCAAGGTTACAATGGAAAGCGGCTCAGCCCACCGTTGATCTGCTTGAACAAGGCGTGCATGCAGACATGTTGCTGCCTAGTCACTTCTCCAGGGCATCTGGCCAGCCTCACAGTGCATGGCGACGTATTTTAGCCTCTTCTGAATCTAATTTTGTTAATTATCCTTTCATCTTTCATCGTCTACTACCGGATTTCTTACGGGATATCTCCACCACGCGACAAAGATTGTCCATGATCATACCATTACTAAGTCTCTTTCTCTCCCTCTCTCTCCTCCACCCCCCTTTTTTACAGGCAATGCTACGATTGCTGCACGGGATTTTTTCCTTTATTTCGTCCTTGAGGAATATTGAACAAACACCTTCACCAGAGCATAGAGAGCTTGATCAAGAGGATTTAGCGACTTCCCCTCCTCCACTGTCGAGACAAGAAACAGGTTTGACATTGAGAGCGCGACCGCGCACAAGCGACACTGAAGATGATGCCGAGTCGGAAGAAGCGGCCCCTCGCCATGACACGGCTCCTATTGATCGCGCGGAAGGCGTGAGCGTCCCTGAGACCGATGATGCTGTTGCTCACACTGATCCGAGCGGACAAGCGATAGGGCCGGCCATGGTTGCGGGCGAGATACAGACGATCGTGGTACCATCCCACCCTTCCGTTATCAATTTTCGACTGAACCAAATTGGCATCGATGTGCGGAAGAGGTATCCGGACGCGCCCTTCTTCAACACGTCCGCCATCGACACGCTGCAGCTACCGCTCTTCGTGCAGCATCTCCGGCAGAAGATGCTGTGGGACAAGGCCATGTACCCGACAGGCCAAGACCAAATAGCTTACGCCTTGAGCCGACTGGATATGGTGGCGAGGTCCTACTTCACCGAGTACATCGGCGAAGACGGATCGATCAAGCTGGATTCCTTGGATAATTTCGTCACAATTCTCTCCGAGAAGCATAACATGTCTGAAAGAGCTGTCGAGTCCCTCAAGTTCACAATCGCACTGCTCCAATCAAAGTTGAAGAGGACAGAGCCGGAATCCAAGCGTCAGGAAATCCAATCGGGCCTGCACGTCGACACCTGGCCTGCTTTCAAGCAGCTAGTCGAAGGGAAGCCGCCCACCACTCTACAAGCACTCGCGGGAAAGCCCAAGTTCTATTGGCAAAAATCAACGGACGAGATGATGCCGTTCAGTGCGGACTCTGAAGCTCGGGTTCCGCTTGAAACATGGGAGGAAAAGTGGAAGAGCGGACGTGAGATACCCGAGCGCGTCCGAATCAACTCGCCCGACCTTCTTCGAGCTCTGAGAGATATTTCTGGTGCAGAGTGGGCTGTGCCTGAAGTCCCGAATGATGAGCTGGAGAACCAATCTCTGGTTTTTCTTAGACCATACAGATTCTTTTGGCATTACCGGGATGATATCCACAGGAAGAAAGAACAGCTGGAGGAAAAGATGCACGGTCTAGAGCAAAGCCACGCAGCAGCGGAAAATAGTCACAGTGAGACTAGAGAACCCAAGGCGGTGTCATACGAAAGGCAGAATCAGGAAGAGCTTCATCAAACGCGAAAGCTGGTGGGCGACATGAAGTGTTTGATACGATTCATCGAAGCCGCAGTCACACCTGTGGCACGCAAGTACCGGGATACTGAAAACGTGCCCCAAAAAATCACGTTTTGGGATCTGTGGTATTTGTTCCGCCATGGAGAGGTCGCTGTTTCCCGAGGGTCGAGCGAAAAAGATGCCAAATCGTCGAGCCGAGAGGATGACCGGAGTGCCTCTCAGAATTCATCAAGTGAGCCGACTGCGTGGAAGATCTTTGATGTGGCCGACGGCCGTCCGCGTCTCAGTCCTGGTTGGCCGCAAGATGAGTACACACAAACTGGGAAGTCATGCAACCCCTTCAAAATTCAATGCTACAAAATTGATTACGACGGCTCTACAATGGGACCGACCATCAATTATTTTTTCATCGCCTATTTCGAAGGAGAAAGGGATATCAACTCGCTCCAGCTAGTCCCGCTTCGATGCGCAAAGGATAAGGAGAAGCTGCAGCAACGCTTCGAAAACATTGGTCGCAAATTTCTCAACATCGCAAAACCTGTCTTCTGTCACCAGATGTACACGGGAAAGAGGTACACGCATTGCTCGAACGGAGCCGAGTCTAGCCCTGCGGTAGAATGGCTGGGGATGACCCCGAAACACATCCAGGGCTCGGTCATTGTAGACTTCGCCACCGTTCTCAAAGAGGATCCCGGATGGACATCATTCCTTGGAATACCCGGGACGTTGATCACGGACCAGGCGGAGTTTTACGAGGCGTGGCCTTTCAAGGTGTGGAAGGTGCAGAAGGAAGAAAACGAACCCTCAAAGCGCCCAGGAGAGGAGAAAACAGAACGGCTGCCTTACCACTGTACTTCTTCCGACGAGTGCATTTACAACGACTCGCACGTCAATCGATCCATCAGGCTAAAACTTGTAAACGACGATCCCTTCTTGAGCGAATTCCAGAGGGGCAGCAAGGACGAGCACATCACAGCTGAGGACTTCGAGAAGATGTTCTTTATGGACAACAAACTACTTTTGGCTGACAGAGTCTGCGCATTCATTCTCGACCGCATGTGCTTTGCGCTTCTGTCAGTTGAGGGCCTGCAAGATCCCATCCAAGACTCACAAGGTTGGGAAGCTTTGCAACTACGAGACAAACACCAAACAGTGATCGAGGCATTAGTAAAAAAGCACAGGGTGAAACATGATCATGGCGCTGTGCAGAAGAGCAGGCCGACCCACGACCTCGTTGCCGGGAAGGGCGATGGACTCATCATTCTTCTTCATGGAGCACCAGGAGTAAGCTCCCGAAATGCCCTTGCGACGTATCTACTGACACGCTACAATAGTTGGGGAAAACTTCCACTGTGGAATGCCTGAGAGACAAGCTTCAAGTACCTCTTCTTTCTCTATCTTGCGGAAACTTGGGGAACGATGCGAAAGAGATTGAGCAGAAGTTGGAAATGCTCTTCTACAGAGCACAGCTTTGGAATTGCCTGATCCTTTTAGATGAAGCAGATGTTGTACTGGTCGAAAGAAGCCGCGATCAGTTCAAAGAGAATGAGGTGTGCTCTGGTAGGTCCTCTTGCAAAGTATCACGACCGGACACTTACGTGGAACGCAGTCTTCCTTCGAAAACTGGAATACTACCAGGGAGTGCTTTTCTTGACTACGAACAGGGTCGGTCATATTGACGAGGCTATCAAGTCTCGCATCCATCTTGCCATACACTATCCAAATTTCAGCGAGGACGTCATGGAAGAGCTGTTCCGCAACACTCTGAAACGCCTGAGGTCCAGTCCCGAGTACAAATCACGACTGGACGTGAATCCGTTAGTCATGGCGCGAAAATGCATGCAGTTCATTCGCGAGAAGAAGGCACTCGAGTCAGTCAATGGCCGAGTCATTCGAAACATCTCTCAAGTGGCAGTGGCACTTGCCGAAGAAGAAGCTTCCACCGAATCGAGTTCGAGACGTCTTCACTTAAAATGGAAGCATTTTGAGCAGGCCATGGAGTTCCATGCCAATTTTGAAAGCTACTTACAGAAAACAAGAGGCAGCGACTCGCAGCGAGCCACCGAGTTGACGCTGAGGAGTGACGAGTGGAGTATCGTCAAAAAGGAGAAAGAAGAGAAATAATTTTCGTTCTACTATGCCCATTATAGCTCCTTAATTGCCATAGAACTCGTTTCATCTACCATGGCTAAATTTCAAATTAATTTGTATCCTAGTCTGCAACTGCACGTGCCATATTTTTTTTTTTTTTTGGAAATTCTGCACCAGCAAGCGAGTCCATGATGGTAACGGTAAGCCTTGGCTGATGTGATAACAATGACCAACTACATTTGGTATTACATCTGCAGGGATTTGTGTCGTCGCGTAAATGGGGTTACATCCGGCAGGGTCACTTCCAACTTGCAGTTGGTGGGACCAATGCCGTCGAATTCCGACGCCAAAGTGCAGAATGCAAGTCAGCCTTGGGACCGCGCCACCGGTCAGTTCTGTCTATATAATATCGCCCAAACCCTCTCTCGAATTTGGATCTTACGAGATTCCCAGTCTGTCTTTAGGAACATTGTTACCTCATATAGGAATGTCTGTCGAACTACCACCAGATCGGAATCTGCTCAGTCTGGATGGTGGTGGTGTCCGTGGGCTGTCGTCCCTCCTCATCCTGGAAAAAGTGATGCAACAAATCGACGAGAGGCATCCACCAAAGCCTTGTGATTATTTCGATATGATAGGGGGGACCAGCACTGGCGGGTAAGCGGCCGTGTGTAATCACGTCGCAACCTTTGAATAACGTGTGCAGACTCATTGCGATCATGCTCGGCCGCTTGCACATGGATGTGGGGTCCTGCATTGATGCTTACTGCGATCTTATGGAAAAAGTGTTCACGGAGGGAAAGGCACACGGCTATAATTCCAATCAACAGATGCAGGCAAGGTTCGATACGGAAGCTTTGGAAAGGGGAATCAAAAACCTCCTCAAGGGAAAGGAGGATGAGTCGTTGTGCGAAGATTTCCCGAGATGCAAAGTGTAGGGATATCTACCAGGCTCTACTTTCGAAATGCTTACTTAATTGTAGCTTCGTTTGCGCAATGAGCGCCCACAACGGGAAATCGGTGCTCTTTACCAATTACCACAGACGAAAGGGCACACAGAAGGACGCAAAAATTTGGGAGGCGGCTCGCGCCACCTCTGCAGAGCCGACCTTTTTTGAACGCATCCAGATCGGCAGATTCAAGCAAACATTTCTCAGTGGCTCGACTGGTGCGATCAATCCGATCAACCACCTTTGGTCCGAGGCTGAGCAGCAATGGGGACAGCCTTTGACCGAGAATATCAACTGCCTTGTGTCAATCGGCACTGGCGAGCCAACCTCAAAGGCATTCGGAACCTTCCTCCAGGAAGTTTGGAGCGCCTTAGAGAGAATCTCGAAGGATGCCGACACTTCGGCAAAACATTTCCTGGAGAACCACCTCGAGCTGATCAATGGACCCTTGCGGTACTTTCGGTTCAATGTGACCGCCGGTCTGGGTGACGTGCGCCTTGAAGAATATAAAGATCTCTCACTGATCGCGGCCGCCACAGATGAGTACTTTGAAGACCGAGAAGTCCACATGAAAGTGGAGCAGCTTCGCATTTGCTTGCGGAAGACGAAAAGGATTATAATCCCGAAATTGACGGAAAGGTCTGGGTTTGGTAAAGACAGTAAGAATATCTCAAAGCGAAGGGCTGCTAGATTGGCAAATCTGATCGTCTTTCGCTGTAGTGCGGTCGCCTTCCCCACTCCCTCAATGGATTGCAGAGCAGGAATGCCAATCTGGCCGTGTACTCCCCACTCAAAGACCTTCATCAACCCACTCCCTTGATTCTTCTAATCGTTGGACGCTAGGAGCAGGTGAGTGCACAACCACTAGGTATTTGTCCTGAAAATCTAATTCCGTAACATCTTCCAGAGCCTTCAATATCGTTACCTCACAGCATGCCAAGTCTAGAGAAACAGCCTCATCTCAATTTGGCGGTCCCCGATTGGTCCGGTATCACCCAACACGAAGGGGGGTTTGATGCTCTGTTTGAGCAAGGTTTATCAAAGAACATGACTCTGCCTCTCGCTGAACCACAAGCCGTCAGAACTATTCCTGGAATCCCATCTGATGAGTTTTCCCGGCTCAATATAACACCGGCATCACCCTTGGACGAACCATCTGAATCCCATCCTCCGTTCGATGAAGAATGCTTCGAGTCAGATGAGCTGGCGAACCACAAAGCACCTCCGGATGAAGAATCACAAAAGCGGAGTAGTGCAACATCAACTCCAGTAATCTCCCCGGAAGTTGTCAAAGCGCAGCTTCAAGAATCTCTGGGCACATACACCAAAGTTCTCGTCCACAACATAACACCACCAGCCCTCACTAGCGTGGTCAACAGAGCCCGGGAGGACAGGGCACAAGGCGTCCTGCTTTCGCCAAAATTCAATATCAGCCGGTTCTTCAGCGGTGCAGAATCTTCGGTGAGGCTGGTCGAAGACGACATGAGCCTGCGAAAAGGTGGTATTTCGACAGACTTTGTCCGCTGCGCGATCATCGATGCCTTGAAGGACGGGCCGGTTGCTCACGTCATCTCTTACTGCTATTCTATCACGCGGGCCACCAGACAGGAGTCTTCCGTCTTGAAAGACATGATGCGCAGTCTGATTCTGCAGCTGCTCGAGATATCGGATCTTGAGGGATTCCAACCGCAAGATGACTTCGTTGCTGACGACATCGAATCTCTCTACAGTCTATTTGGGGAGGTGGCATCACGGGCAAGCCACGTTCGCTGCTTCTGCATCATTGACCGCTGGACTGCGTTAGAGAAAAACGTTGGCGAGGACGAAGTTGCACGGGCTCTTGAGACGCTCTTCAACCAGATGGAATCATCTCGTCACGGTTCCGGAAAAAGCTTCAATCTGCTGTTCACGGACGTGCGGAAATGCAAAAGCGTGCGAAGCAAATTATCGTCAGAATCCAACGCTTTCAGCGTCCATGGAGATACCGGGCGAGGCTTCAGAAGGTTGGCTCGACCAAGCTTTCAGGATAAGTTGAAGGAATCACTACGGCAGGCTAGTGAGTAGTTGCCCGACTTGACAGATAGTAGTCCTTTTACGAAAGGCACGGGAGTTGCGAAGCAGGCCGGTGGATAGGGGATTTCAAATTGACGAGAACATTGTATTTCGGGTATATAAGCTAATAGATAGAATTTTTCCGCCTAAAATGTCTGCATATGCTTCGTCCTCTTTACGCAAGCCCACTGGCGGAGTCCAGGTGGGGCATCGGACGTCTACCTCCTCTATCTAATTACATGCTACAGCTCTAGTTTGTGATGCTGTATTACCTACTTAGACCGGAATATCAATCGATCAGACATGCAAAAGATCATAAGTACATCAAGTTAATTTGGATTTGGCACGAAAATGCGATAGAGTTGCTCGAAATTTAACTACCAGAAGTCACGGCTCCCGCTCCCGCCAATCCTTTCAGTGAAAAGTTCTGATACCGGCTTTGGCGCATCAGGGTGAGGTTAAACCAAGAAAGGTGCAGATTCCACAATTCAATCATAAAGCAGCCCTTAAACGTCATGTCAGTCAATTTTGCGGGGTTTGTGCGGCCAACAAGGGATGCATACATGACGTAGTTGATAAAATACGCCTTATTATGGCGCCTTAGGTCCTCCTTCATCCTGCTCTGCATCAACGAAACTCCACATCGATTTCTTGAAGCTCCTGACTATCCCACACCGACTTCTCCACCCGACCGACATTTTCTCGAACAACATACGTACCCTCTCGCTTGATCCACATAACGTTGTAGAACTCGTATTTCTCGGATGCCTTTAGACGACTATCCAGTTTCCACTCCTCCATCCAAATATGTGCGTGTCCATCCTCATTAGAAACGCTACCACATGATAAAGCAACAAGCTCGCACCTTTCACCAAACGGTACGTTCTTAGCTTTACTTTCATTTAGATGAAGCATCCCAGCCCATTTACCAGTGTTAGTTACCAATTCTGTAGCAATACAGGTGCCTGGGTTGCGCCACCAGTCTATGATATGGGAGATTCTAAGGAAAGTGCTCTGGGAGCGCAAGCGAAGTGATGGTGACCATGTGTGGTATTCATCGGTAACAGGCTGAAAACCAACCGGAACGGGATAACGAAACACGGCATTTGGTATTGAAGCGTGAGTCCAGTCATCTTTATTGCCGTCCCTTCGCCAGCCGAGTTCCGCGTGAGCCTCTGGGGATATTCGATCCTGGCTTGTCTTCCAGACATGGTAGTCATTTCTGATCCGGCGCTGTTGCCCGTAAGGTCCCGTTTGTATCCAGTCCACCTTTGGTCGTATAGATGATGTTCTGCAGAGACATCTGATGTTAGGACTTCCGGTGAGCCACTCGTATGCAAAAGCTGGACCGTATATATTAGTATATCCCCCTTTCCAGCCTAGGAATGACCATGAAGGGAGATTAGAAGACCCATCGTGCTTGGGGGTTCTTCTCCGCCGCGGAGTTCTGGGCCACCAGAGCAATGCTATGTCGAAATAGAACTCCGGCATACTAAAACAAAATCCGCCAGGAAAAGAATGGCTCAGAATTTCCTTAACACCGGCAAACGCCGCTCCTGCATCCTCCTCGAAGCTGAATTTTCGGGTGCAATACTGGCCGATTAGAACGACCCATTGCATGAAGTCCGGCTATGGCTCAACACTGAGAATGCTCAATGGATTTTTTCGCTAACTCGTAATTTAAGACGGAATTCCATCGAGCTCTACTGGTATTTCTTCTTGCCATCGGGATTGATAGCATGTCCACCGAATATCGTCGTTAAAGAATATCGCTCTCCGGGAAAGCTTTAATTCTTGAAACGTCCAGCCTCGTGTAATCCAGGTCGAGGTGGATGTGGGAGCCGAGACTCCCACCTCAACCATTTAAAGTGATGGAAACCTAATACGTCTTCTCACTAAGTTACGTGGTCCAGAACGCTGATTAAGGCCAGCTATTCCGTAATCAGCATCTTCCCCTTAGGAAGCAACGAAGATGTAATAGGCGTTTGCGTAGATTAATCCCATCCTTTTAATTTGCGAATGCCAATTTTCTAGATCGTCTTGAATGATGTAAAGCCGGTCGACCTATAGAAAACGCTCTCCAAGAAGTTCTGTTAGTTGAATTGCGTCCTCGACCGTTCGGGAGAGCCTAAATGTTTAATTTCGCACGGTTATAGCGCCAGCCTGCTTCAGTGACTCGATGTTTTCTATCGTCGCCATACCTGCTTCTTGTTGGGAACCCCAGACGTATGACAGTGCAAAGTATCGTTCATCCCCGTGTGATTCGACCAAACAGCCTCGTACCACGTCAATGAGGAACCGAGGTCTTGTGGAAACAGAATCATGCGTTATAGGCAGACTATAGCACTCTTCACCATGGTGTTCATCGCAAAATGCAAGCCAAGTGTGCAATTTTGCAATGCTGAACCAATTTGGATCCACGACTGCCCCCATAAGTCCTTTGTCTAAAGCCCGATCTGAAGGGTTCAGAAAAACATTGCCAACCCCGAAATTGAATTCATACGAGTATCCCCCATATGTTCCACCAGGGCGGAAGTACAGCTTCTCATGCAGGTCAATTGGTCTGCTGCTTGATGGCATACTCAACATGTCGTCACACGACGGGCATCCTGCTCTTGTTTGTAGATCTTCCCATGTGCCAATGTCTATGCGCGGCGCCTTGCCTCGTACCATCCACCCTCCAACGTCGCGACAAATGGAGCACCATTTAGAAGAGTTGTTAACGTTCACATGTTTTCTTAGAGTCGGGTGGTCGGGATCGCGATTATTGATGTTTCCCTGTCCCGAGTTATCGAGATCAACAACGGCGGATTGATCGGCATTCCAAGGCACATGGTCTTGGATTTGGTCCATCTTGGGGTCATGTTCGATGGTACCATCAGGATGAGATGCATCATAACCTTCTTGTGGAATTCGGAGTATGCTGCTGCTGTTGCCGCTGCTGAACATCGAAGTGAGGTAAGGGAAGTCACCACCGTCGGATTTGTTGGGCGTTTCTCTGGTCTTTTGACGGGAGAATATCATTCTCAAGCGCCGGAAATGTATGTCGCCATCGTCCGAGCTGCAGGGAGTTTGTTTAATCCCTTGGCGGGAGAACATCTTCTTCAAGCGACTAAGCGGATGAGATGGATGTGAAGGTGGCGACTGTTGGTGCATAAACTGCTTGTGCCTGTCGTGTGTTTGCGAACAGTTCTCCATGGCGTCTCCGGTCTCCTCATGTTTGTCGTGGCTCCTTGCTTGGATTTCTGGACAGGACCGTTTCATGATTGGCATGAGCAGTGGTTGATGGAGGATTTTGTAGGCGGAACAAGATGAACATCGGGCGGTGGTGCGATTTCAGTGCTTAGGCTGCAGGCCCAGGCTGAGCGGTGGAAGTGCGCAAGGTGTCGTGGTACAGCCTTGTGGGAAACGCGTGAATTTGAGGTACGACGAGTTCAGCCCCGCTGGCTGGACATACCCCGGTACATGTAGCCCTAATGTGGGCCTTTTGGGTTACGCTCGACTGTAGGATCCAGTAAGAAGTGCGCTGTCCACCCACAACTCGCAGTGGCGTCCAGTGATTGTCGGCAGGATTCGCAGCTCGGAAAGTCAGGCGATTTGCACTCATCTTAGTGTGGCTTAGAAACGGGGCTTGCTCGCGAGGCTGAGCAACCATGTGCGAAGGATGAAAGTCTGTGCAAGAGGAGAGTGGTCAATTCTGACGGCAGGAATTTCCATCACTAATTCACGCCTGTTGTTCCTCTGCCTCTACACTATTTAGGATAAATTTCGTAGAGCTTACACGTTTGTACGAGGGTTTACTCACCCACACAACAACGATAACTCGAGAGATTTCCTAAGCCACAGGCCACATTCCGGCCGTTTTGTCCTGGCTGCGGGCTGCGGGCTGCACGCTGCACGCTGCAGGCTGCGCCCCGCACCGCCGGTCCTTCGCCTACCAGTTTAAACGAAAGATACATCACTATAAATTGCTACACATATTTATTAAATTCTGCGCCTGAAAAACCTATTTTGCTGAAATAGAATTCCAACAAAAGTAACTGAACTTCTTGGGCAATGTGATCCGACGCAATTCATCACCGCCATCTTGAATATCGAGACTATTCATTACAACATCGCGCAGCTCCTAACTTCTTTAGGTATGCGCTCTTAGCTGAACATCATCATGTATCAAGCCTTGGACAATCCATTCTCGTTTCGACAGTCATTCCTACACATGCCTTAATAAACCCAACCAACAGCCATCCTCCTCAAATCCCCATATGCACAAACGGCGCCCACGCCAAAATATCCTCCGCCTTCCTCCTCCTCCCCCTCCTCCCCAGCCTCTGCGCCCGCAGCTCCGCCACCGCATCATGCAAGCACCTCGCCACCCGCCCACCCTCCTCCATCTCCCCCAGCCCATCCCTCCTCCCCAACAGCCGCCGATAAAACGCCCCCGCCACCTCCGTCGCCGCGCCATCATCCGCCTCCCACAGCGTCGCCACCACCGCCGGGAAGCCCATCATCTGAAACACGCTGCCGAGATGTATCCCCTCGTCGATCAGGCCCTCGTCGTACTGCTGCGCCGTGCAGCACGCAGAGAGGTAGGCTAGCTGCGCGTGCTGGTGCGTCTCGTCGAAGAGTTTGTCCACGGTCAGACGGACGTCTGCGCGCAGGACGAGCGATGTTTGTGAGGGGTCGTCGAAGCTCGGGTCGCCGTGGCAGGCGAAGTGCACGATGGGGCTGCGGCGCATCTCGTCGATGACGGAGGAGACGGTGGGCGATTCGAGGACTGTGCAGGGGAGGCTGGCGCGGGAGGCGGCGGTTGTGATGGCGGTCATTTCGGGGATGGTGTTGAGGTCGGCCCAGCCGTCTGAGGTCGTGTGTGGGGTGTGGATGGCGAGGATGCGGGAGGGGACGCTCTGGTGAGGCTTTTTGGCCTTGGTCGATCTGGAGTGTGCGAGCGCTTTCATCGTGTGCACGTAGGAGGAGACGCAGCGGCTGGCGGTGTTTTCCAGGGTTTCGTCCCAGCCTGAGCCGGCGGCGTGCAGAGGCATCAGTCCCATCAGTCCGCTGGTTACCCACCATAGTCTGGGAAGATCACTGGCGGTGCTGTCAGGTGCGCCTGTCAGTCCGAGATGGTTCATGACTGGCTTGACCGCGACTTCCCAGAGCCACATCAGGATCTTGGCGAGATGCTTATTCGATGTGTTCCTCTCGACCAATGTGCATTTGGTGAACCGAGATCTTCCAATGATTTTTCGGACATTTGTCTGTAGTTCAACCTCATGGAGAGCTGGTAGAGGAAGAACGTTGATGCTTTTTGAGGTAACTATGAATGCATCGGACCTGAACTTGGTGACGTTAAAGCTCACGAGCGGGCCCTCTGATGCGAGCTCCTTCAGCTCATCTCCTGAAGCTGGTAGTTGGAATCTTGATAGGCCTGGCAGTTCGCGAATTTGGTCCTCGAGGTTTGTCAGACGATTCGTGAGTTCCTGCCGATGGAGTACCACGTCACCTCTGTTCGATGCAGAGATAGACATTTGTGTGAGTTGCTCCCTGATCTCTTCGTACTGCGATGAGATGTCTGGATTGATGGAACTAAGGTCCGAAACGTCTGCGCGGTTGCCGATAAGGAACCCGAATATCAGACCCCGCCCCATCTCCAGGAGTGTCAAGGCTTCCTCGGGACCACTCCCTGAATTCAACGACGCCACTGCTGCGAAGGTGGAAAGGTTCGACAGACCAGACAACCTGAACTGCATGTCTTGCCGAATCATGGAGCGCGGACTGACATGAGACAACAGCGCTATTGTCTTTGTGCTCAGTTCGTTCGCTTCTGCCCACCGTTCTCTGCCCATCAGCGCAAGCGCAGCAGCCCGTGCCGCTCTCAATCTCTGCATCGGTGAAGCACTT
Organism: Lasiodiplodia citricola; assembly: GCA_023089105.1. NCBI lineage: Eukaryota > Fungi > Ascomycota > Dothideomycetes > Botryosphaeriales > Botryosphaeriaceae > Lasiodiplodia > Lasiodiplodia citricola. Next base: position 17,104 of record JAJNLL010000060.1, on the reverse strand, counting down.
TCTGGCATCGAAGCTTCTTTCAAAGTCTCGATTGCTTCGTCGAACAGAGCCCATCCCTTCTCAACGTCCGTACCACAAGTCGAAAGTTCCATCTGTCTCCGTCCCAGCCAATATGCATAATGCGACCAATTAGTATGGGTCTTCGGCGTGCAATCCAAAGCAATCCGACTCCAGGATATCGCCTCCTCTAGCTTTCCTACATTGGGCTCGAGCTCAACCGTGCTCAGGTACTCCTCGTAGATCCGGGTCGCCAAATTATGGGTGTACGTGGCATATCTCATCCACTCCGACTTGGGAGTCACCTCAACAGCTTTTCTAGCAAGCATGACTGACTCAGATCGGTCTTCATCGCTATGAGTGCTGTCATATCGCCTTGAAAGCTTAGTACTGAGGTTGCTGAGATACATTCCATGATCCGATCCCCGCGAAGCGCACCTTACCGCTTCTCTGGCGCAATCAATGGCTTCGTTGAGATTCTCGAGCCGTTTGAACCGATTGTAGAGGTAGGAAAGGGATGTCCCAAGTCCATTCAGTCTGACAGCACGCTGGTTGCTTTGGGCGGCTGTCCACGAGACACTGTCTCGAGCTTTGGAAACGGCTTCCTCTATGTCCTCTGCAGCACCGGATGTCTCATAGCGGGCTTGCAAGGCAATCGCGAGATTGGATGATATCATCGCCCTATCATCATCGGACAGATGGGTCGATGCAAGGGCAGTGCGGTAGCCCTCTATAGCCTCATCGAGCACTTTTTTCATGTCAGTTGCACATCTCTTGTAGCTGAGGTAGCACTTACAAGACCGTTGCCCGCTGTATTCGAAGAGTGCTTTGAGGCATACAGCAAGACCTTGGTAGTAATTTGGTCGCTCTGGATGATCGGGCGATGCCTCGGCCAAAGTTTGTTTACCATACTCAATTGCAAGGTGCAAAAGTCGGACCCCTCGCCCCCGTTCATACGCCTCTCTATTCCTGTTCGTGAGGCTGACCAATATGCCAACCCGATCATCGCTTCCAGCCGGGCACATACGTAGCGCGGTGTGCAGCATTTTGATTGACTCGTCCAATGCCGACAATGGCAACAGCCCGGCGTCGTAGCTCGTTGCCAGCACAGTGCTACAGTGATTAAATGCGTTGCATCCTCGAGGGAACCCATCTGGCATTAACTCACAGACAGCTTTCGCAAGCGGCAGCGCTTCTTGCAAATCTGCGATATTTCCAGTCTTCTCAAAGCGCTTGAAAAGCCCTCGTTCTAGGTCGTCCATGTCACGCCACCGCTCCGGATCATCCCTTTTTGTAGACTCTTCCAGGACATGGCGTCTCGCCAGGATCAACCGATCGAGAACTTCAAGCTCGTCGAAGCTTTTGTAGATACTCTCAAGCTGTTCCTGGACGGTCCGCAAGTACATGAGGTGATAGGTCGGGTCGAGATCAGAGCGCTCTACAGCTTTGTACGCAAGCCGGAGGGCTTCTTCCAGGTCTTCCCGGTTTTTGGAGTAGCCGAATCTATCTTTGAGAACTCCGGCCAGCAAGCAGCAGACGAACGGTCTCTCAAAGTGGGAATCTGGCGCCTCTTCCAGCCAAGTATTGAATAAACACACTGATCGCTCAAGATCCACCGGAACGCCATCCTGGACATCGCCTCGCTGGGAAATTAAGTGCGCCAGCATCCAAGCCATTTTCAGATACTTCGTAGAACCCTTAGGAGCATGACATACTACTGTGTCGGCATTTTCGATGGCGGACTCCAAGGTGTTCCGGCTTCCATCCTTGCTAAACTCTCGGAACAGATCGTTCGCCCTTGAATAGCGGAGCTCAATATCGAGCTGTGTTTCTGAAGGTGGGGACTCTGCCATGGTAGTAAGTGCAACAGTGCAAGGCTGATGGGTATCCTGCCGTGGCGTTTAGCGAAGCGATTGTTGAGGGATGTCTCTGAAACCCCACTCCAGCTCGGCGGGGTTGACAAGGGGGCTCAGCCAGCCTCTGGGGCCAAAAGCCAGGCAGTCATCGTTGCACAAAAAGACGTTACCTGAGTGGCAAACAAATGCGCGCTCGAAAACAGGTAATTCAGAATGGCAGGGTATAATACCATCAGCATTTCCGCCACAGCCTTGCATTACGGAAAGCCAGAATTCACTGATACCATGGCCCCGCCTTACCTCGTTCTCCCACAGCTACTCCCGGTGCATGCTGTCCCGGTCGGCAGCCTGGTTTGCTCGCTCCTGGAACCCCACGTCGACATTTTCAAGCGACAACTCGGGCCTGACATCGCTCCCGGCTTCCAAACGACTGCTCTCGACCTATCTGGCTTCGTACAGAAATCCCGAGAAACGCGTTTCTACGCTGCACTCACGCAGTTGCTCAACGTCCACACGCAGCCTGGCTCTGGTGGCGGCACGCATCTCGCAAGCAAGGCTGTCAAGCGCTACGAGATGACCTCCCACCGCGAGGCTTTTGCTGAGCTGTGCGCCAGCGAAGATGCCAGAGCGTGGCTTGAGGAAAGCGTCAAAGCGGGAGAGAAGTGCTATCTGATCGTCGGTGTCACAACCGTCCTTGATGCGAGAGTTTCGCAGGCTCATTCCAAGAGGGTTGCTACTGGAGTTGATTTGACGGCTCCGGTCAGCACGGCTTTAACTGGCGGCATAGACGTTCTCGGCATGCTGGATCCCGGAGTTGGTTTTGAGAAGAGCCGGACCACTGAGGAATGCGTGTCCTTTGAGGCACCGGGTGAGATGATCTGGGCGATTGCCTACCGCAAGATAAAGTTTCGCTCCTTCAGAAAGAATGTTGATACCGCGTTTCTTGATAAGACTATTCACTGGAAACCCATGATGAACCAACGAGCAAAGGACTCTGCAGATGAAGAGGAGCTGGAGGTAGAGCTGGATGACATTGATTTAGAAGACGAGGACGAGTTGGTGGACTTCGCCGCGGATGCAGATGACGAGACTTTCATTGTACCACAGGCGGGAGATGACACTAGATGACTCTGAGAGGAACAACACTCAAGGAGTGTACGTGGTCTCTCATGCTTGCAGTGAGAGGGTGAAAATTACCGAGGGGTGCGTTCGCGGGATGACGTATGGAAGGCCTGTGAGCAAACAACCAAGAGACGATCAACAGGTGGAGCGAGCCCAATGCCGATAGATTTACAAAATCTTTTAACGAAGGCTTCCTGATTTCAGGGGGTTCAACTCCATTGTTGATGACTTCTCTCCTACTCGGTTTCCGAGCCAGAATCATTATGTAGGCTCACCTAAGACTGACTACTGCGTAAAATATAACAGCGATTAGCATTGGCCTGGCTATAGAAATGTAAAGAAGATTTGAAGTAAGCATTTTTACATAAATATAAGGGCGTCGTACCTTCTGTTTTTCTTTTTTTTTCAGGACAAAAATAATACATGGATGCGGAGAAGCCATCTCTGTATGCGGCGTTGATACAAGACAGGTAGAATATTCACATGCATCATGCATCACAGCTATCAGAGGAGACGGGTGTAGTAGATTTAGCACTACTACACCGCGACTGCTCGGCCTGGCAACAGATTATTTGACAGCGCACCGGCGTATTCTTGGCATGCCGCACATGGTTTATACCGCCCCCATGCAAATTACTTCAACGGACTGCCCTGGTAGCTCGAGGTAACCTATCCAATCCAATCAATTCCACGAATACAGCTCAGGTTGTGGATCTATGTTGTCAGTTGACTTGCGGGGTGGAGGGTTTGGCACGTGGTGGTCCCCGCAAACGCTTCTCCGCGGAGATGGTTATAAAAAGAGTCAGTTGAGACGGCCCGCTGGGCGTTACACGCGCGGCGCGCCACAGCTGCTCACGCGTCCAATGCACGAGAAGACAAGGTCTGCGATCTATAGCAGGGACCGTGTCCACAGGGTGATGCGGCTGATGCGCCATCTCGCGGCGACCCAATCATCGGGAACGGTCGTTTCACTTCCTCACTTTTCCAAGTGGGCTACTGCAGACCGCATGTCCACACTGAATATCCACCGCCTCGCTCCTTCACGCCTCTTACCTCGGCGCTCTCAGCACGACGTGTCATCCTCCGCGCACCGCCGTCGAAATGGCGGGATTCCAGCCGATGGATCGGCTTCCAGCTGATCGGAGGTTATCGTCTGCACCCTGCGTACCGCCGTAGTTTCAACGGCCTTAAAATCATCGCTAATACTTCGCAATATCCGCCTGCTATTTCACTATCGATCTCTCTTGAGACCATCTTCCAATATGGTCAGGTGGTTGTCCACGCGGCCGGAAGGTCAAGATGCAGTCGACGAAGTTAACGGCGACAAGCAGAAGCCGTCAAAATGGAGCATGGGGATCCTGCTCGACAAAGAAACAGATGAAGTTCCAGGTCCGTGCAATCCAGCTTCTGTGGTTCAACCGCCCTGACCATGTTGAACAGGCTCCGTTCTACTCCTTTCCAAGGTCAATCAAAACCAACCGCTTGGTCTCCGGAATGCACCTGCAAGAACGTCTTCCTCTTCGCTCCCATCTCCATATCCTCGGTCTCTGCGCAGCGCTTCATCGCGCCGAGAGATCCGCCGGACGCCGGACGGCAAGATCATCCTCGACCCGCAGCCCGACGAGTCTCACAATGACCCACTCAACTGGAGCTCTTCCCGCCGACTGGCCGCCCTACTGTCAGTCGGGTTTTTCTGTATGCTTGGCGGTGGCATGGGCCCAATCCTCGCAGCCGGCTTCAACAACGTCGCGGAAACATATGATGTTCCCGTCCCAACTGTCGCCCTGACGACCGGCCTTTACATGCTGGGCTTAGGCTTAGGCAGCGTAGTGGCTTCGCCGACGGCCATCCTGTATGGCAAGAGACCCGTGTACCTTGTTGGTGCCGTAACGTTCTGCGCCACCTCGGTTTGGTGCGCCCTCTCCCCATCCTACACGTCTTTGCTAGTTGCACGGATCATTCAGGGCATGGCAGTTTCCCCCGTCGAATGCCTGCCCTCCGCGACAATTGCCGAGATTTTTTTTCTGCATGAGCGGGCGTTCCGCTTGGGGATATACACGCTCCTCCTGCTGGGTGGGAAAAACTTGATCCCTCTCGTCAGTGCTGCCGTGATCGAATCACTTGGCTGGCGATGGGTGTTTTGGTATGTTCATGCTTCAACGTTCACAAGCTGCAACGCTAATTCAAACAGGCTGATCGCTATCGTCGTTGGATTCAGCGGGATTCTGCTCTTCTTTCTCGTCCCCGAGACCTTTTGGGACAGAACGCCTCGTCCACGGCGTAAGACGCACAAATCCAGTATCAGGAACCTCGGTGGATTGTTCCGTGGAAGGTCCGCTACGCCATCGCGCGTGGACTTAAGAGGGATCAATGAGAAGCTTAGCTTGCCCGAGCCTCCTCCTCCAGCTTTGGCCTCAGAGACTTCGGGATCTCTCGCGCACAGAAGACGGAACGTCAACGCACATGTCGGATTTGCCGTGGAAGATCCTAAAGAAGCAGCTGAGAGAAGGGCAGAGACTGAGGCATCCAGTGCCGAAGGCGAAATCCCCAGAGTACACGTGGTGGAAGCAGCTGAAGTTCCCTCCATTCCAGCTTCACCAGCGAGCCGTACTCCGAGAGCGGACAATCATGGCCAGCGCTCGGACTACTTCAGCCCAAATCCCGCGGATGACGAGATTCGCGAAATGAACAAATCAATTCCCAACCGAGACGCCGCTGCCACGACACCGGCCATATCGGAGAAACCGTCTCTCGGCCGTCCCGACATCGATCTCGAAGTAGGCTCCGGAGCCTCGACTCCCGCTCCCGCAGCCTATACCGATCGCTACCGGAAAGCGCCGAAGAAGAGCTACATTCAAACGCTGGCTCCGTACTCCGGTCGCCTTTCCCGCGACAGTTGGTTCCGCGTGATGTTCCGCCCGTTCATCCTCTTTGCCTATCCTGCCGTGCTGTGGAGTACCGTCGTCTATTCTCTCTCGGTGGGCTGGCTGATTGTCCTGTCTGAATCTGTGTCCGAGATCTACCGTACTCAAACGTACAACTTTACCGCTCTGCAGGCAGGCTTGGTCTATATCAGTCCATTCATCGGAGGCGTGCTGGGCACTGCTGTTGCTGGTAAGGTCAGTGATGTTATCGTTAGGTGGATGGCGAGGCGGAATGACGGCATTTACGAACCGGAGTTTCGTTTGGTCATGGCTTTGCCTGTGGCTATTAGCACGACTATCGGTCTGATGGGCTTTGGCTGGAGTGCTGAGGAGCGCGACGCATGGATCGGTATGCTTAACAATTCCCCTCAAGCACTCTCTCCTCAGAGGAGAACCTATGCTTACAGGTCTGGTAGTTCCTACGATCTTCTTCGGCGTCATCAGTTTTGGCTGCTCGCTCGGTAGCACTACCGCCATTACCTTTTGTGTTGACTCGTATCGCCAATACGCTGGTGAGGCGCTCGTCACGCTTAACTTCGCCAAAAATGTCTTCCACGGCTTCGTCTTCTCCCTCTTCTTCACGCATTGGCTCGAGGGCGATGGGTCCAAGAAGGTTTTTCTGGCTGTCGGTGGAATGCATCTTGGATGCTTGCTCTTCACAATTCCTATGTATATCTACGGTAAGCGGGCTCGCATGTGGACCGTTAGAAAGAACATGATTGAGAAGCTTTAGATTCACGTTATCATATTATTGTACAGATAGCAATTCCATTCAAGCGCGTTTTCAACGACTACATTGAGACAACAACTATCCTCTATATACCTTGTCCAACAACATGTCTGTCTCGCCTGTATTTACGACCGAGCTGCCCAGTTATGCTCTTCATTACTGTCCCATTTGTGACTAGTTCATACGCCTTACCTTAGGTTCCTGTTCCTCTTTTACCTGCATACGGCGCAAAATTTGTTGTTGCGTGACATTCTCGTCGTCAAAAGCGTCTCAATATTCAATAGTTAGCTCAACCATGTAGGCTTGAGCCTGTGGAGCAAAGGCGGCGGTAACCGTTACCCTGGACAGTATCGCTACCAATAGCAACGTCGCATGGGACGCACAGCTTGTTGGATAGTCTTGGCATCTGCACGATGCGGCCCCCACGCACACCCACTTCTGCGAACCGGCCAATGGAAAATTCGATCCAAGGCGATCAAGCAAGGCTGTAACAAGATGCTCGCCTACTAAAAATACGGCTTAAGCGAGAAGGAAGCAGGTCATATTTTATTCTCCATTCTTCCTGCAGAATCCCCCAACCACTCTCGGCCTCGTTCGCGCCTACTCAAATTCATCACGAACCACGATGAGTCTTTCTCGGGTCAGCACCTTAAAGACCAGCGGTATCAGCTATCATCCGCTTCCTGGCCCGGATGGCTCTTCAAAAGATGCCGTAGGTTTGCAGAACGTTCCCGAACGGCGGAACAAGCGCTCGAGCTGTTGTTCGCTTTCAAAAACTCATGCAATAATCTATTGCGGATATATATTTGGTGAGTCGATCAACTCCCTCAACAGAGTTTGGCGCACATAGCTAACTCTTCGTAAGCCGTACTGCTGGCTGTAGGGAATTTCATATTCTTCCATCTTTTGGACAATCAGCTGGTGGATAAATCCATTCCCCAAACATACGTGAGCAACATTGCCAACGCAATCGTAAGGCTCTTCAGCCTTTCCCTCACACTTGCGTCATCGACAGCCTTTACACAGTTACTTTGGAGACAGCTTCGCAAGAAATGCCTCAAAGTTTCTACTATCGATGGGCTGATGTCAGTCCCAACGGCGGCTATGCAGCTTTTCTCTTGGGATATGCTGCAAGTAACGACGTTTCTTTGGTTCTTTGGCCTTGTTCTCCAGCTCATTCCTCTTGCGACCATATTTCCACCCGGTGCTCTCATTGTTCTTCCTCAATTGGCACCCACAACGGAGAATGTGTCAGTCCCGACATTTGATGTGCGCTACCGAGGTAATGGATCTTTGAATGCCATGTACAACAATGCGCTGTTCCTCGCGGGAAGCGATGGATGGTACAAGTAAGTAGGGCGGGTACCAGAATATTTGTAATCGGCTAATCAAGAGAAGGAATCCGAACGACTTCACGCTCCGGATTGCTAAGAGCGCAATGCTGAACGGAGAATACCTCATATCCAGAAGCCCATGTGGACTCAACTGCTCATACGCCATCCAGTTCGACGGTCCAGATTTCAGCTGCGGAGAGGGAAACTGGTCTGGCCTCGAAAACCGTACATTTGAATTTTATGGCGATTTCTCATCCTACAGGAACGAACAAGAAGCTCGACCAGAATATTCGCCGCCGGCAAACTTTCTCGGTGCGCCCTCGAGAAGAGGCGATACATACTACTTCGACGTCCAGTACGGCGAAGGTGGAATGGAAAATATGACTTGCACTTACTTTGCCTCGACTTATCACGGCAACGTAACCTTCATAAACGGCACGCAAACCATAGAAGTAGAAGCGGTTCGGAAGTATGCCCTCAACGCTACGGCGCTAAGCTATCCCTATTTGTTCGCGCCGTACGAAGTTGTGCCTTCTGCAGACAAAGACGACACTGCAGCATTTGAAAAGCCTTTTTCGGATGACACTATCCTGGCTACTCCCGGACGCCCGGACTCTCCAAACATCACAGTCTCAGACGCTTACCACGACTCAAATATCAGAGCGATCGCCGATGCCGTCGCTTTCACTCTTGGTGGTGCCATTTCAAGAGCAGGTACGGACTCAACCAACGCTGTGAAAGGTGAATTCGATGCTGATATTATTTCAGGAAAGGAGGGAGAATTCGTTGGCAACACATTGGTTGTTCAGACGCCTTGGGTCCCAACCACGAAAGCTTGGCTCGGCACCACGTATGATTTCACCCAGCTCACCCCCTCACTATACGAGGAAATGCTGCGCAATGTCACGATATCGATGCTTGCCCGCCCAAACACAAACACTACTGCAACCGTGACCAAGAGTCCTTGGGAGAACGCATACAAGTTTGCACGTAAGGAGTCTCTCATCTGGGCTTATGGCGTTTCCCTTGTCGTCTCAGCTGGCTTCATCATATTTGGAATCGTCGCACTCGTCCAAAACGGCGTGCCTGCCGAATCTGGTGGATTCATGCAGGTGCTTTGTACGACGACAGGGGACAGCCTGGCAATAAACAGGGAGGCAGCAATGTGCTCGATGGGAGGTGCTTCCAATTTCAGTAACGAACTCAAAGAATTGCGGGTACGATATGGCTACATCAAAGCCACTGCTGGGGATGAAGGCAAACCGAGAGCAGGATTTGGGACGAGAGAGGAGACGGGTGCGATTTAAACGTGAGTGGACACACACATGATGTTGTGTCTTTTTTTTTCTCGCACATTTCATGCTTTAAATATGTCAAGACCATAATCCATGCTTTACTTGATTGTATCCCAAATGCAGTTTAGTCTCTCGGAAAAGCCGAGGGCTTACGGCGTTTTCCTGAATTAACCGGAAAATGCGGGGTCAGCTCGCCTGTCGTATTGGATCGGCAAACGACGGGACCATTAGCATTCGGTTCTATTCTATTGGTCGGGGAACCATCGGGAACTACTCCTGTTCATGCTCACTACATGCCGCAAATGTTAACTATATATTATTTTGCAACCCTCAAGCATACTTTTCATACAATCATCGTCTCATTCCACCACATTCGCACTTTTGCTAAGCGTACAAGTCACATCCAAGCAATTTCTCAATTCGAACACCACACAAACAAAGCCTCGCCATCTTTACTACACCATCCGCTGCATCATGGCTGGACACTATCTGCACCAGACGCCCCGCGGTGTGAATGCATTCAACGACAAACCTCAATTCTCAGGATTCATGAAGCCATGCCGTTATGAAGGCGAAGTCCAAAACCTGGAGGTGTTCGGAGAAATACCCAAGGAGGTCGATGGCACTTTTTACCGAGTCATGCCTGATCCGCAGTTCGCACCATTCATCGAGGATGATCCAGTATGCAAATCACCACTACCATCACGGTAAACATGCGCTGACATGACCCAGTGGTTCAACGGCGACGGCAATATCAGCGCCTTCCGCATCCACAATGGCCGTGTCCATTTCAAGCAGCGCTATGTCCGGACCGAGAAGTTCGTGCGCGAGCGCGAAGCCGGCCGCGCTCTCCTTGGTAAGCGGTATACTCCTTCCATGCTGTGCCATGTGAGGCTAACCACTCATAGGCAAGTATCGTAACAAGTACACAGACGCAGTGGAATTTTTGGTCCGCAGCACAGCGAACACCAACATCTTCTACTTCAACGGCAAGCTGTTGGCATGCAAAGAGGATGCTCCACCGTATCTCCTCAACCCGCGTACCTTGGAGACGATTGGGCTGTACGACTTCGAAGGGCAGCTGCCGAGCATGACGTTCACGGCACATCCCAAAGTCGATCCTGATTCTGGAGAACTAATTGGCATGGGTTACGAGGCTAAGGGAGACGGTACCCCGGATGTGTGTTACTTCACGGTCTCGCCTGACGGCAAGTTTACTGAGACCGTTTGGCTTGTGGCGCCGGTTTGCGGCATGATTCACGATTTTGCTGTTACCGAGAATTGGGTGAGCACTCCAGTGGCCGTTGCATGTGGTGAAGCGCTGACTGGATCATCAAGGTCCTGTTTCCCATCATTCCCCAAATCTGCAACCTTGAAAGGATGAAGAAAGGCGGTGACCATTGGGGATGGCGCTCAGATGTTCCATTCTACCTTGGAGTTCTGCCTCGACGCGGTGCGAAGGGGTCGGATGTCAAAGTAAGTTCCCAGATCAACTCAGTTCCCTCTGGCAGCCCACTCTAGACGCACATCCGATTGCAAACACAATCAAAGAGGCCTTAAGCTGGTACTCTACACTTCAGCCCTCTTCACTCTCACCTTCCCTGCCCATTTCACGGCCCATCGCTCACAAAACCCCAGTGGTTCCGCGCCCCCAACGCCTTCCCCGGCCACACCTCCAACGCCTACGAAGACCCCACAACCGGCGCCCTAATCTTCGACCTCCCCATCTCCGACAAAAACGGCTTCTTCTGGTGGCCCGAAGACGACGGCTCGGCGCCGCACCCCTCCGAAATCACCAGCCACATGATGCGCTTCACACTCGACCCACACTCCACCAACCTCGACCTCGCTCCGCCCACGCAACTCTCCCCTTTCAACTGCGAGTTCCCGCGCATCGACGACCGGCGCTCCATGAAGGACTACGCGCACTGCTTCTTGCCGGTGCTGGACGTCGCGCTGGGCACGGATATGCCGGCTATCGCGCCGCTGATGGGCGGGGGAGCGCCGTTTTATAACGCGATGGCGAGGCTGAATGTGAAGACGGGGGAGGCGAGCGTGTATTTTCCGGGGCCGAGGCATGCGGTGCAGGAGCCGGTGTATATTCCGAAGGAGGGGGCGGCGGTGGAGGAGGGGGATGGGTATGTGTTGTTTTTGGTGAGTAATTATGGGGAGATGAGTAGCGAGTTGCATTTGGTGGATACGAAGGATTTCAGCAAGCCGCAGGCGATTATTAAGTTGCCGTTGAAGTTGCGGGCGGGGTTGCATGGGAACTGGGTCCCCAAGCAGGAGTTGGATCTCGTGGCCTGATGGCCGTGAATCGGCGTACAACTTCGCGGACAATTGAGTGGGTTCGTTCTGGAGCAGTGTGTGTAGCCGTGTTGGAAACTGAGTTGTAGCCGGTACGTAATATCTATATAAGTGACATTACTAAACGAATACTCTACATGCTTATGTAGTCGTAAGCGCTATAATATCACTATCCCCTGCCTGAAGGAGGCGTAAAATCCAAAGCGGCAGGCCGCGTAGTAATGTTACTGGAATCATTCGAGCCGGTAAAATTATGCTTCCACCGATTCCGGAAAGGACCTGGTCGACAACTGCGTCTGCTATTGTGCCTGGTTCCAAGAGGAACTCTGAACATTTGTGGTTCTCCGTGATGTTCTGAATCATCGGCGTGCGAATCCAGAACGGATGAACGATCCTAGTCACGTTAGGGCTTACACTTTGAATAGACAAACGGACGGGATACTCACGTTGTTCGAACTCTTGGTGCATTATAACGAACCCTCAACTCCTGTCCGATCCCTTCATGGAAAGCCATGGCTGCGGCCTTGGAGCATGCGTACGAAACGTTCTGCGCTTGGGTGTAGAAGCTTGCCATGCTTGCGATGGTAACCAAGTGGCCGTGATCGTTCTCAATCATGGCGGGTAGGAACTCACGCGCCAGGGTGAAGTGAGCCAGTACGTTGATGTCGAAGAGACGCCTCCGCTCGGTTTCATTTTCGTCGAGGATATTCTTCGCGACGCCTATGCCGGCATTGTTGATGAGCACGGACGGATGTCCATGCTCCTGCTTTACCTCGGCTGCAGCTGCGGCAATGGCGGAAGGCGAGGAGAGATCGACTTTATAGAAGAACACTCCAGCCGTCTCTGCACACCCAATTAGCTTCAGGGCTCGCTCGTGGCGGGGCTAGTGATAGAGTAGATCATAGAAACGGTGCTCACCTAAGACTCCAGCGCTGGGTGGTACGACATCTAGAATAATCGTCTTGATGCGCAGCTGCGCGAACCGGTTCACCATCTCCAATCCTATCCCGCTCGATCCCCCCGTCACGATGACAATCTCCTTTGTCCAATCCCAGGTCTTGTCACGGACGAAGTTGTTCACGCTCCATCGCGAGAGCCATGAACTGAGTCGGCTCAGGATGCCGACGCCGAACAGAATGCAGAAACACACCGCGGTGCTCTTTTTCGAGACGAAACGGTCGAGGCGTTCCCCCCACGGAATTGCCCTCCGGACGAACTCCGGCTTGGACAGCAGAAGATACGCCAACGGTCCGGTGAGGAGAGGTTGCAAGAAGAGCGATTGAACGGGGTAGAACATTGCCTCCAGCGTGAGGCCTTCCCGTGGGAGAAATGGCTTGGATAAGCGAGGGTTCTTGGACATTGTGGCGAGAAATCTGGAGAGAGGTGTGTGTGGAAAGTGCAATTAGGTCGACGACGCTGCGAAATATAAAGGTTTCGTGGAAAGGAGAGCCGCGGGCGTGATTCCGCGATATCATTCCCCCCTGCGGTAAGGTCCGGAATACCCTGTAGGTTTTTTGTGGGGTATCTATCGAGTACTACTATGGAATGATGTATTTGGGCCGCAGATCGGAGGAGTTGGGGGTTTCGTGGCAAATACGGGTCGCCTTTGATAATTAATCAACTCGGCTCTTCGGCCGGCGTGTTGAATTAGTGAACAGGTTCGGGCGGCGCCTGCCCGCTCATGTGATAAGAGGTCTTTGATACGGCATTCAAACACCCAGTCTCTATTCGCTTGCAATGAACATGGCACAGTCTCGTCGCGATGTTGAGTTCCGCACACTCGACGGAACCTTGCTGAAAGGATGGTTCTACCCCGCCGCAGCAGCGGCAGAGAACCCGGAGCAAAAGTCTCCCTGCATCATCATGAGCCACAGCGTGAGCCACCTTCCTGCCTCCAATCTTATCAACCCAAAAACCATGTCGGAGCGCTAACGCCAGCCGCCCAGCTATCCGGCCTCAAAGAACAATTCCTCCCCGCCTTCGCATCCCGCTTCTCCGCCCACGACTACGCCGTCCTCATATACGACAACCGCAACTGGGGCAGCAGCGGCGGGCACCCACGCAACGAGGCCGACCCCTGGAAGCAGGCGCACGACTACTCGGACGCCTTCGACTACGCCGCCTCCACGCAGCTCCCCGGCGTCGACGCGCGCCGCATCGTCTTCTGGGGCTCCAGCCTCTCCGGCGGCACCGCCATCGTGGCCGCAGCGATGGACAGGCGCGTCAAGGCGGTTATCGTGCAGGTGCCGTTCGTGTCGGGCGAGGGCACGGCGGCAGCGATGGCGCCGCTGCTGCCGGCGGTGTATGCGGATCGGCAGGCGAATAAGGACGGAGGAGCGGGCGCCATGGTGCCTGCTATCGCTGCGTCGCCCGAGGAGGAACGACGGGGCGATTCGAGAGCGATATTGCACGGGCCGGGCGTTGCTGAGTTCTTGGAGACAATGCGGGCCGACCGCGTTGGCTGGGAGACCAAGATGACGATGCAGAGCGTGCAGAACTTGTTTATGTTCGAGCCGCAGGCGTTTATACATCGCGTGGCTCCGACGCCGTTGCTGATGGTCCTGGCCGATAGCGATACGATGGTGCCGACGGTTTTGCAACTTAAGGCGTATTCTGCTGCGTATGAGCCGAAGACGATTGCGGTGCTCGCTGATTGCACGCACTTCGATCTTTATTACGGCGAGAAGTTTGAAGAGAATATCGCTGCCCAGCTTGGTTTCCTTCGGCGCGTCTTTCATGTGGGAGACTCCTGAGTTTTGGTGTCTTTGTATTTTCCGCTATGTATTTCGTTCATAATGAAAAACATTCAACTTCCCTGAGCTACGTATAGGTCAGTACGAGTGAGCACTAAAAGTCAGCATTTCTGCTGGTAAAGATGTCGTGTAGCGACGTTTTCTAGCGCTTTACTATATCCAGAACCCGCTAGACCCTACCTGACGTACTAAATCTCTACGAAGCGTTTCACAACTTTTGTAAAGGCCGGAACAACGTAATATTAAGGTTACATCTAAGACTTTGCCTCTTAACGGCTACTAGTTAGGCGACCGGATCGTTGAAACCCGGTCCCGAGATGTGCCCCACCTCCGCTGTAAATCATAGCTTAGAGATACCACGGAGCTTCAATCATAAGAAGATCGCCAATACCCAGTTCGGAGACGTGTTCCGCCTCCACCATGCATAATTCCGCATACCCCTCGCCTTTACAAGCCTATACCCAGTTTCGAGGCGTGCTCCACCTCGGCTATAAACATCAGCCAAGCGATGGTATGGGGCTCAAACCTTGATCTTGTCACTCCCTATAGTATAAAGACGACTACCATGAAGGAAATAATTCCGCTAGATCTTAGCTACAGCGGAACGAAACCAGAAGAGGTTGTACCTCCCCTGAATGTAGACGGGGCATAAGTAGCAACGCACGAAATCCCGTACATGTATAGCCGACACGTACACCAGTCTCCTCCACTCTACCCATATCTCTTAACTCACACATCTGGTCTCGGTGCTCTTTCGAAGATGACGACCACGGCCCCTCTGTTCGACCGCCGAACCCCCGAATTTCCCACCATCCCCAACGTCACCCTGCACGACCCGCAAAACAGACACATCAAAGTGATCACGGTGGGCGCGGGCGTCGCGGGCATCCTCAACGCGTACAACATCCAAAAAGAATGCTCCAACGTCTCGCACGTCGTCTACGAGAAGAACGACGACGTCGGCGGCACGTGGTTCGAGAACCGGTATCCCGGTTGCGCCTGCGACGTCCCGAGCCATGCGTACTCGTACCACTTCGCTCCCAACGTACGTTTTTTTTACGCAACGCCCAAAAATCTTGTGTCATCCAGCTGCTGCTGCTGCTGCTGCTGCTGCTGCTGCTACTACGAGTCCCGTTTTTTTCTTAGCTGACGACGAGCTCCGGTTTGCTGCTTCCCTACTAGCCCGACTGGCCGCGCTTCCTGTCTAAGCGCGAAGACATTTGGTCCTACCTCGACCGCGTGTGCCGCGTCTTCGACCTGCGCAAGCACATGCGCTTTGGGGTGGAAGTCGTCGGCGCGTGCTGGGATGACGATGCGGCACAGTGGCGAGTCAAGCTTCGTCGTCGTAGTGTTGACGGCAGCGGCAGCGTTCAGGAGTTCGAGGATACTTGCGACGTCTTCCTGTACTGCACGGGCATCCTGAACAACTGGACGTGGCCGAACATCGACGGCTTGGAGAGCTTCGAAGGTCGGATGATCCATACGGCGCGCTGGCCGGATGAGTACCACGGCGAAGAGCAGTGGAAGGGGCAGAGGGTCGCTGTCATCGGGTCTGGGGCGTCCAGTCTGCAGGTCGTGCCGTCGATGCAGCCGCACGTGGCGAAGATGGATATCTTTGTCAGGACCGTAAGTACATGCTACATACTAGAATTGTTGTTGGCTTTTAGAAGGTGCTAATAATAAGTCTGCAGGGCGTGTGGTTTGCGCCGCTGGTAGACGACCTCCCGGAAGAGTATGTGTATTCGAAGGAAGAGATGGAACGATTCCGGCGCGATCCAGAAAAGCTCGTCGAGCACGTCAAGCAATTCGACACGCAGCTGAACAGGATGTGGCCGGCATTCTTCACCGGTAGCGCGCTCCAGAAATCGATACGGGAGAAGATAGAAGCGCGAATGGGCCAGCTCATCCGAGATGAGCGCTTGCTGCAAGGTCAGTAGTCAGTCGGCTGGGTAATCCGCTCACACCACTAACGACGACGACGACCGGTTCGTAGGTTTCACCCCGCAATTCGCCGTCGGCTGCAGACGCATCACGCCGGGAGAAGGCTACCTCCGCGCCGTCCAGCAGCCGAACGTCCGCGTGCACTTCACGCCCGTCACCAAGATCGTGCCCAACGGCGTCATCGGCGGCGACGGCATCCTGCGCGAAGCGGACACCGTCATCTGCGCCACGGGCTTCGACGTGTCCTTCCGGCCCCGCTTCCCCATCGTCGGCAAGAACGGCGTCTCTCTTTCCACCCTGTGGCGCGATCAGCCTCCTTGTGCGTACTTCGGCCTCACCGTGCCGGACATGCCCAACTTCATGATCCAAGGCGGTCCGCCGTCGCCCGTGCAGAACGGAACGCCGTTCGGCGGCTTCCACGCCGCCGCAGGGTACGCGCTGCATATCATTCGCAAGCTGCAGTGCGAGAATGTGCGGGCGTTGCATCCGAAGAGGGAAGTCGTCCGCGCGTTCGCTAGGCATGTCGACGACTACTTCGCCGGCACCGTTTTTGCGGATGCCTGTCGGAGCTGGTACAAGGATAATGAGACGGGGCGGATCAATGCGGTTTGGCCCGGCAGTGCACTGCATTACAGGAAGGTGCTCCAAAATCCGCGGTGGGAAGACTATGAGATCGAATATAGGGACAAGGGGAATATGTTCTCGTGGATGGGGCTTGGGTTTGTGCAGGAGCAGGTCGCGCCGGGAGCGGATTTGGCTTTCTATCTCAGCGTGGACAACATTGATCCTCTATGGATGGAAGAGATTCAAGGAACGGGGAAGACGGGAAACGTGGGAGGGGGGGG